>LOEQ01008133.1:79104-95864 GCA_001685075.1 Bramus lutescens
GCCTGTGTCTGTGGGGCTGCTTCCCTTCCAGTTAAGGTCATTCATTCACCAATGTCTCCATCATGGTTGCTAAGTTAAGCCATTCTATCAAAGTTTCCTAACACTGACACTTTTATAAGCGTTGGATTCCCACTGGCACATGAATAAAATACATTGCTGGTTTTGTAGGGTTTTGTAATAACTTTCTTAGCAATTAAACTTCTTTATTTTCTTTCTTTTTTGGGAGGGGTGTAGAGATGGCCGAAATAATCTCATTACCAGCCACTCTTCTCTCAGACCTTTTCCTTTCCACAGACCTGTGTCCTCTTCTACTCTGTACCCCATGCCTACAGTGTCCCTGCCACCTGGCTGCTCCCAGAAAAGGAACAGATTCTAGAACATCTCTTTCCAAGGTGAAGTATATTCATTTCAGTCTCTAAATGAGGAAACTGCTGGTGCAGAAAATCGCTAAACAAAAAAGCATCTCCTTCAAATGCCCTCATGAAAGGACACATTTCCTGGCAGTGGAATGAAGAAGCAAGCAACCATTACAAAACAGCAAAACAAGGAAAATGTGCTCATTCCAAGCTGCTTGTGGGTCTCTAAGACTGACCGTTCTTTAGGTCGAATGCAGTGTCAGCAGTTGGGACTGACAGAGGGAGAAGTATCTCAGGGTTTACTGCAGGGTCTGAGAAGTGATTCCAAGAAAAGTTTGTGCTTCTATTGACTGGTTATGAGGTTTATAATTCAATGCTCAATCCAGACCAGAGTCACCTCAACCTCAACCTCTTCAGTCTCACATCCTAGTCTACTCTGACATGATCTCTCTCTCTCTCTCTCTCTCTCTCTCAATGCATTTATTTATTTAACATCCTTCCATGGATTCCCCTCCAACCTCTCCTCCCAGCCTCTTCCCACCATCCCTGTCTTTTCCCATCCCCAATTCACTCCTCCACTCTTTCTTTTGAGGAAAGGGGAGGTCTCCCATGCATATCAACAAAACATGGCTTATCACATTGCAGTAATACTAAGCACCCCCCCACGATGTATTAAGGCTGTGCAAGACAACCCTGTATGAGGAGTAGCCTCTCAAAAGTTTGTAAAGAGTCAGAGATAGTCATGTCCCCACTATTAGAATCCCACAAGAGAGCCAAGCCACACAAACATATAAAGTACTTAGATCAGTCCCATGCAGGCTCCCTGATTGTAGTTTCAGTCTCTGTGATCCCCTGTGAGCCCCAGTTCATAGATTCTTTGAATTTTGCTGTGGTGTCCTTAAACTGCTCTGGCTAATACAATCCCTCCTGCCCCTCTTCTACAGGATTCCCTTAACTGTTATATAAGGTTTTCTAAATACAGGGATCAGTTTTCTGGAAACAAGTTCTAATACTGTCTGAACTGATCCCTCAGTTTCTACTGATGCCTAATTCTGGTCTCTCATAATTTTGGTAAACCTTAATAGTCTCTCCTTGTGCCCACTGATCCACTGATATAAGTGAATATTATCTGTATCTTGGTATTTTTATAAGACACAAAAGTAGTATGATGTATTAAAGGCTTTGTAAGACTAATAACACTATCAGGGTCAGTACTGGCTTCACTAATTATTTATGCTTCTAGCCTTGAGTTTAAATTGGCCTTTAAGTTTAGAAAAGAAGCAACTATCAAGAGCAATGTCATGAAGGACAGGCCTTCATCTCTCTTTTCTTCTGGACACATATTACTGTTTCACCTAAATGACTGACATCAACTGTCTCTTAAATCACAGAGTCCTGGCATGCTGGGATTACTTTAAGTGAAATTAGAATGTGCAAGCTTGACAAAGAAAGAATAGCTTTCATTCCTACTTGCTGTGTTGTGTTACAATCTCACGTGCCTTGGGTTCTCAGTATCCTTAGGAGTAGAGCTTGCTTTCTACCTCTTATTCCTTATCTTTCTGTGACTGTTAGAACGGGGTGCCAAAATCATGACAAGCAAGTACAAATGTGAGGCTTGTGAAAGGATGGTCTTCTTAATTATGATAAATATTTCATTCAAAGATTCAGGTACCCACTTTTGCAGCAACGATGGATGGACTATATAAAAAAATTAGTGCTAATCTATACTAACATGAAAAGGCAGATTCCTCAGAAGCGGAAACTGAGCTTTGAGACTGACTTAATCAGTTTTTGTTCTCAGTCTGCCTGTTGATCCTCTCTCTCCTTTTGATTTTGATTAGAGCATGACCTTTATCTGAGCCAGTTATTTCTTATCTTATTTCATAGAAGAAGACAGAATAACAACAAACATATAACACTTCTTCCAGTTTACATTAAAAATATCTCTGGACACCGTGTCTTCCAATCTCACTCCTGATATTGACACAGCAGTTGAGTAGCCCTAAGAAAGGTTGTTTTGACATTCCCTTATCTAGAGTTGCTAACACTGTGGGATTTCCTCCTCAATCTTCATGCCATTCTTCCATGACGCTGGAACAAAATGGAGGAGACTCACTTTAAAAACTGATTATGCTCAAGATTGAACTGTAAATCTGTATCCAGTGAACAAGCAGAAAAGAGTTAATCACTAATTAGCTTACAGAGCAGCAAAATCAGTAAAGTTATGCAGGCAAGGGACAAGGATAAACAACACAGAAGGAAAAGGGAAAACAGCTTGGATTCAGGAAGCCTCTTTGGTACTCGTTTGTTTGTTTTAAAACATGAAGATTTTGCAAGCAGGAGTATTATATGTCACACATTTTCTCTGTTTAAATTCACTTGCATTTGTGCATAATAAGCTGGCTCACCAACTTACATTGCCAAAGATTTTTATAAAAATTTAGAGTCAGAAAGAGTAGGACACAATTGAATCTAATCTCCTGGCTTTACAGTCAAGTAAGCTGAAGTTAAAGATATTAAGTGAATTATAGATCCTCAAAGAGTCCACAGCTTAGGTAAACCCAGATATCTTCTGTACAATGTCCTGACACAGTATAGATTGATCACAGTACACTGACACTGCTCCAAAATTTCAAATAAATAAGCCAAACATTTCGGTGGAAATCAGCACTGTTTTTTACTCATGAACAAAGGCCTCTCAGAAAAAAAAATTTGAAAATTATCATTTCTAAATTTTCATGAAGTCTGGTAAAATGACAAATACTACATCTTGTCTACAAATTAAGTAAAAATAGAAGAGACATTCTTGAAGCCCATCATGAAGGGGGGAAACAGGACAGGAACTTAGAAACTGAAACAGAGGCCACAAAGGAATAGAGAAATAGTGCTTACTGACTTGTTCTCCTTGGGTCTTTAGCCTGCTTTCTTATAAAAATCAAGGTCTCCTGCATGGGGGATGGTATAACATCAAGATTAATAGAGAAAATCCCCACCAGTATTGCCTATAGGATAATCTTAAGGAGATATTTTCTTATAAGTTTCTTCTTCTTAGATGACTCTAGGTTGTGTTAAATTGAGAAAAACATAAGTCACACACACAAAGTTAAAGACAGAGACACACACACAGAAATAAATACATACATACAGGAGTCTCATGTATGCATATTTGTGTGTATTCATACCATAATTGTCTTCAATAAGAATCTTTTACCCTCTGAAGAACTGCAGAAATCTGAACTACTACTGTAGCCATGTTCACAGCCAACTCTGTGACAAGAGCCTACTCAAAAGAGAGGAAAGTCAATAAAGTAAAGTGTAAGTGTACTGTTAATGACAGGTTCTTGCAGGCACTTTCCCCCAAATTATACCATTCCTATTCAAATACCATCTCAAGAGTCTTAGACAGTGTCAAGTGCAATCATTGTTATTGTGGTTGCCAAGGTAATCAATTGAAATCATAATGAAGGGAACAGAAGGAAATCAATCGAGTCTGAAATTACAAATAAAGAGAAGCTATCGTTTAAGAGCATTTGGCTGAAATCTTCTATATTAATGGAGTCCGAAATGGCTGTGTCATTCAGAAGCAGTGTGGTGGATAATTCAGATGAGTACATTAGAACACCTAAAAGCAATCACAATAATTAGGGCTGCCTACCAAGAATCTGTCCACCTTGGAAGGTACGTTGCTTGGTTGTTTATTATAGGTCCAGCATGTTTTCATATCTTAAAATTTAATCACTGCCCAAAGCACACTTAGGCAGGAGGCCGGATTATCTCGCCTAGAGACATGGAGCAAACTGTTAGACCACTTGGATTCTGAGATTGGGAGGTAAGGGAGGCTAGTCAAATATTTTATTTTACATTACAGTTGTCTTCTTTTTCAAAACTTGTGGTTATTTGTATAGAACATTAAATGCAATTCAGCAAACAAGGGGTATTCATGAAACTAGATCATAAAACGTATCATGGTCCTTAATCACATGAACTGAAATGTCATTAAGCTCTACCAAAGTGACAAAAAGTTTTTTCATTTAAATTGTTATTTGTAAGAGGAAAATGCATAATTTATACTGGTATAATATGATAAACTAATACTCCCAAAGAGGGTCCAGGTGTCAAATGGCAATAAATATTGAAAAATTAGTGAATATTCTTATTAGGAAATAGTTCATGAAAAAGAATAGGCATTATGAAAGTACTCAGATAGACTTTGTTATATTGGTTTATTGTTGGAGGTGAAAGTGGCATGCATATAGATCTCAACAAAATTATATTGGTTACATTATTCAGTATTGTACAATAAGCTTTTCATATTTAACTTCTTTTCTTTGGCAATCTTAATTTATTGGATGTCTGTATAAGAAAAAATGAACCTTTGTTCTCAATTTACAAATAGCTAGAATAACAAACAAACATATGCTTAGCATTAAAATTATGAAAAACTCGTCTGACATTATATTATTATGTTTCTATATAACTTAGATATATTTAACTGTACCCACTTGGGCAATAATAAAGGGGGAAATAAAAATAATAATTTGTCCAGTGTGACTCATTCCTGTTGTTCCACTCAGCAAGCTAATGTCAATGGCATAAGAGTGTAAATGTGCTTTTTCTCTGCAATTTCAGTTCTTACATGCCTTTCTGAGTGCTGCCACAATAATTCTCTATGATTCTAGTGTTTAAACATATTTCTTTGTTGCCCATCAGAACTTGTTTGTCAAACTCTACTGCTGAAGAGCCCTACACTTTGGTGACAGGGCATGGAGAAATTAGGCTGGTAGGATACTGATCTCTACTCCTTGGTTAGGATTTATAGTACTGTAAAGTTGCGTGAAAGATGCTGGAGAAGAAAACTTATTAACAGTTTGTTTTAGCTGTGAACCTGTTAAATTACAGTAATAAATGGCCTGGCACGCCAAGTCCATACATACAATAGTGCCACAAATTGTTTTGTGGCTAAATAACTGGTTTCTGCTAGGAATTAAGGCCTACTTTACAGAAACAATACATTCCTGGTACAGTAAGACCAAATACATATGGATAGGGTGGTCATAAGTTTTTGCTATTATTTTAGACATAATACCAAAGTATCATTTAAATAAGTATTGCTATATTCACAGATTGCTGCAAATCTCAGTCCTCATCAAAGAAGTATCGCTGTGGTTGCTAAAGAAACTCACACCTGGAAAAGTAAAGAGATTAAGCTTCTATGGAGTGCTCACCCGTTTCTGGATCTTCAAGGCTCAAAGACCATTGCCAAGGAGGAGACAGAAAGATTTATACAAACTAGAGACCAGGTAGAACAAGAGCAAAACAATGTGTTTTAGATGTTACAAGGCTATTGCAGCCATGAACTCACAACTGTAACTGCCTGCAAAAGACTTGCATAAGAGCAAGCCAATCAAAATTCCATTGTGCAAAAGGAAGGGACTCAGGAGGTCCCAAGCCCCTAGTTTTGGCGTTGATCGTTTCTCTGGATGGAAGAGACAGTAATTTTTTAAGGGGGTGGCCACTGCAACCTTGACCATTCTCCAGTGGATGACCTCATATTCGTGTGTCTATGAACAACAGAAACCAGACAGAGAGTTATTTTTAAAAAAAAATTAAAAAAAGGTGAAGTAAATAAACCTATGCAAGGAAAATACAGGCATGAAGTGTATCTGGAATGAGTTAGGGTAAGGAATGGGAGGGAAAATGACCGAAACATAATGCATACATGTGTGAAATTCTCAAAGAATAAATAAAATATTCATTAAAATCTATTTGTTTTCTGCTTTAAGAATTCAGTAATCTAAGGCAGGAAGTATATACACATGCCTTTAATCCCAACACTTGGGAAGGCAGAGGCAGGCTAATCTCTGTGAATTCAAGGCCAGCCTGGTTTAAGAGCTACTTCCGAGAGATGAGAGAGCCAGAGCTACACAGGGAAATGCTGTTTAGAAAAAAGAAAACAAAACAAAACAATTCATTTATCTAGTTTTTTATAGCATTACTTGTGCATGTACATGAGGAAAATGAACCTAACCTAACATTGTATGAAAATTATAAATAGAAACAACTCTTTTATGTGAATACTTCCTATTCTTTAAAATTACAGAAGTGCAGGCTGTTTTAGAATTTGAAATTTTCCTGTATGAAGTCTATGTATAAGTAGTCATTCAATTCATGACAATGAAATATGTTTTCTGAGCCTACATGTTATTAGTGTTACCACCTCCTCAGAGCTTATTAGAATACAGAGTCTAGGACTCAGCACATGTTTGATACATCACAACCTGCAGTTTAAACAAAATGTCCAGTTGCCTTCATTCACTTCAGCTATATCCTGTTTGAGATTTCACAAGAGGAGATGGAATATAACAGACCTTAGAATCTTAGCTAGGTATAGTTAAGAAGAAAATAAATCAAGGCAAAAACTGCATGGGCACATTTATGCATGTGTGATAGTTGCAGCTGAGTGCTACTGCTACATGAAGCAGCACATTAAAATTATCACTTTAGCTTTTGTGTGATGGACTTGTAGGATTATAAACACATTCTTACAGTTTCAAACTTCTTAATATTGAATCATCTCTTTTCAACCTCTAGAAAACAACAGTGCATGTCAACAAATAGTCAAAGGTAATACAACTTCTGTAAAAGAGATGCAGATCATCACTTAGTAAAGTGCACAAAATAGAATCATTCATTCTGCCATGAAGAGTTGATAAAAAATATTCCTTAAGCAAAATAGCTGAATTGGATAATAGAAAGGCTCCATAGCGCATATTGTTTTATGGTTTCTCAGGTAAAGAAAAGTGAAAAAAACAGGGGATGAATAGAAGGAGATGAGGATGGTGAAATGGGGAAGTGGAAAGAACTGAGTTATAAGAGAGAAGAGGGTGTGGAATCTTAACAGGATCCACGATTAATGCATTGGTGTTGTCAAACCCAAGAACTGAGCTTAGTGCTGACATAAATAATCAGGCTTGTCAACTCAATAAAACTGGTTATGTGAAATTATCCTCACACATTGATACTACAACATTAAGAACTTGTAGCTGTTCTACCAAATATATTTGAAAGCCTGGTTTTAGGGTCAGCAAGATGATTCTGTAGTTAAGGATCTTTTTATTCTACAAATCTGATGACATGCTCTCAGTCCCTAGAATCATGGTGGAACTGAAGGACCAACTTCACAAAATTGCTCCCTAGTCCTTGACATGTATGTTGTCACAGTATGCACCCAACCAAAGACTTATCATGTATGTGCAGTAATAAATAATTTTTAAGACAGATTTTCAGAATACATATCACATTAGAAGTCCATTTATCTTTATAAACTAATGTATAATAGAAAGCACATAACACTCACGTGTGTATTTTAACTGTCCCATATCATGGCGGCTTGTTTCCTTTGTTTTTGAGGATATATATACTCTTGACTTTCAGTCTCCAATTCTAGTTTACGGGTATGCAGCCATGTTTCAAGCTGAAATAGACATTCTGTGGGAAGTTTACCTTCACATGCAGCTCATGGGCTCTTTTAATGTACTTTCCAATCTTAGCAAAGCTCCTCTTCTCACAGACAGAAGCTTCTCTAAAGATTTCAAAACATACACAGTTTGAGAATGCCACCATATACTGCACTGTTTTGCACTAATTGTTCATTATATTCTCACTCAATTGTTATTACTGTGCCCCTTCCCTTATGTCTTGATATACAACTTCCCTGAGTCTCAAAGAAGTTACAAGTCTTCCCTACTTTTTTTTTTTTAGACAAAATATACCACGGCTAGGAACTGACCTTCTACTCGAAGCACTTACTATAGCACTATTCAAAACTAACAATTGTCCTCTCCTATCAAAAAAAATATGATAGCAGTCATCATATTGTAAGGCTTATTGGTTTCTCTCCATGATCTGATGGTAAGGCCCTATTGCTGAGAAAAGCAATTGTCCATGTCATTGAATACAAAGAAGATGAAGTGGTGCCCAGTTAGAAGTTTCACTTCCTCTGATTAGCACTACAGAAAAGTACTCTGCATAATGCTAGAAAAATAAAGCAATGATTGATCTCACCCAGATACAAACCCAGTGATCTACCCAAGAAAACTTCATGCAAGACACAGTGACGCAATAGTGATACAAGTATTAAGAGGATAACCAACCCCATTTTGATTGGTTTAAGAATAACTCCAGGAGATGCAACCCATGCTTGACACTATTAAAGTGGTCTAGGACTTGAACTCAGTCATAGCCTTAGGGAAAAACTACAATCATTCTGCTAAAGGACATAGCAGAATCCTAATGGCTAGGTATAGTGCTATACATATATACCATGTGTATATTGCTATAACCATAGATCAGTGTCTCATTCAACCCTTATCAGAGAAATGTTTTGTAGCAGATGGAAATAAACTCAGAGACCGTGGCAACACACACAAAAACTTGCTCAGGTTCAAATAAGAAAAATAAATCTCATAACCAAAAGAAGAAGTAGACACAAAATTCTATCACTAATCAAGACATTTTCAATTTTTTCAATTGATATCTGCTGGGAAAGGGAAACCCAGTTCTCCTAGTGGAGAGTCACCGGGTATATCAACCATATTCCTCATGCCCAGAAGCAGGTGCCAAAACAATCTCTCTCTCTCTCTCTCTCTCTCTCTCTCTCTCTCTCTCTCTCTCTGTGTGTGTATGCACATGTTCCTTTTTAGGAATTACTTTTTAGGCATTGTCTTAAGGCTTATTTGGTTTGTTTGTATTTTGATTCTTGTGTTTTTTTTTAGGGATAGATAAAAATAGACAGACAGATGAACAGATGGATGGACAGCTAAACAGATACACAGGCAAGTGAATAGAACAAACATAAGAAGGTGAGTAGAATCTGAGAGTAATTGAAAGAAGGAAAAATGATCAAAATATATGGCATGAAGAAGCCCTTAAATAAAAAAAATAGAAAAAAGAAAATTTGTTTATTTTGGTCTTATACTATATACTGTGTAGACACAATATTTATATGCATGAATGTATACATGTGTTTTTAGCAAACTACTAATCATACACCAATATAAGCTATGTGTGTCTTCATGATCATGCTTGTCATGTACAGAAGGCTAGAAGTGTATGTCAAATTATGTCAACCTCAATTATTTCTGGGTAATGGGACAATGGGCAATTTTGTGTCTTTCCTGTTTCTATATATATTTATTTCATAAGGGAATAAATGATAAAACAGAAATATATTCATTAGCTAATTTTCTAAAGGGCAATTTCATTTGACTGGTGAGGAAAGCAAGATGCACTACTCAAAGGTAGAAGTGGTGAGACAGCTCTGCATGGAAAGGCACTTGCTGTGCAGACCTGAGAATTTGACTTCCATCCCCAAATTCCAAAGTGGAAGGAGAATCAACTCCTGAGACTTGTTTTTTGGTCTCCAAGTGTGTGCTGGTTATATGTATACTCCCACTCTCACACCTACAAATTGTACACATACATCACACAAACATGTACAATATATGCATACACATCACTCACATATATAGACCACACATACATTATGCACATACATGTCACATACATATGCATCACATACATACACACCATATACAAATAGAGAAATGGAAAGATACGGCAAATACTGAATCCAGTCAAATCTATTAAAGGTAAATGGACAGTAAGTCCATTAAAAATAAATTCACTCTTAAATTGCTTATAGCTTTTAGAAGGATGGACACAAGAAAAGAAGGGATGTCAATAAAGTGCAAAGAAGACAAGGAAACTGTTGGGGATAAGAAAATAAGATGGAGGAAAATCCAAGTGGAAAAGTTTTCTGCTGTCTGTAGAAGTGTCTTGCAGAAGTTTGGAAAGATATGATTCTTAGGTCAAAGTTTGCTTGGCAGCATTGCAGCAAACCTGAAAGAGTATTTACATAGTAACTATATTTTTTTATATGGCCTTTAACAGTTAACCAGCATTTGTGTTTGAGTGCATAGATGTAGAATTGAAGAAAAAAGGTTAAGTTTCATTTTAAAAGATGTAGCAGAAAATATTCAAGGATAATTTTAATGCCTAGAAGAGATTGGCCATTACAGAAAAACATAAACATAGGAAAACTATATGGTCATGCAGAACTTTGCCACTATCATTTCTACTACGCTTATTACTGTAACATTAACCATTGGCCAAATATGTATATTTATTTTCTCTATTTCATGCTCAGAGTTTCACTAGCACATTCATTTGTAGGTAAAGTAAGTGATGTAGAAAGATACTAAATTTTTCTTAGACCATAAAATGGAAAGGTAATATAGTCACAGATTAAACCTATGTAGTTAGTTCTAAGATCTATAGCCTTAACCATATTACTAGCGATATTACCCATATTGGCAAGTAGTAGCCCTATTTTATCATCAGCATTGTCAATCTCATCACCACCAACGTCCATGGCCTTTAATTTTTAATTTTACAAACTCTATTTTAAAACAGGTTTCAAATAGTAATTTATGACTTACGAGATATTACCTACATGTGGTGAGATTGTTGGTGTTTGTATCAATACTCAGAGATTTAGCTTCAAATCTCTGCTGTCTGCACTCCAGCAATTCCTCAAAGGGTGCTTTGAGATGGCAGTATCAGTATCACTTGGGAACTAGCTACTGGATAAGAATGCAACCTTTAGCAAGCTTTTCACAAGGGTCTACAATGATGTTTGAAAAGTTCTGATCTTCTTTACGCATTGCTGTAATATATTCTCAGGAGGGTCATTTCTGGGGAAAGTTATGAAGGGATTTTTGTCATTAGTATCTTAAAGTTTCATCTCTTGTAGCTCTAACTTCATCTTCTGGTCAACTACATCAGTTTGAAAGTTTTTGGCAGCAAATATCAGCATATGAGGAAGAAGTATCTCATGTAATAGAAAGTCAAGGACTCCAAGTTGAAGGCTACTGATGAAGTCATCACCTCCAAATGTACATGGGACTGTTTCTACTATATGACCTTTGACTTCAGGATGCTCCTGATTGGTTATAAGACAAATTTAGCAATTCCAGGTTTCATGGAGCCGTTGAGAAGGGAGAATGACCATTCTGTGTTCCTTTGAATTGAAACATACATTTGTTAGGATGTTACTATGAATTTCTCTTCATGTCTTACTCTGTCAAATTTGACTACTTCTTATTTTGCATGTAAATAATTATTAGGCAGTGGAGGGCTGTGTTTTGGATCACTCCAAAGAAATTTCTGGATTAGGATGTTATCAGTGAATCGATCAATGTGATAGACACAGAATCCAAGCTACCACTGGTTGCTAGATCACTGCTCATATATAGGACATAAACATACTGGCTTGCCATTCTCTTTCCCATATACTCTTAGCTGGATATGTATATTCCCTTTTAAACTTATGCATATGATTTAAATGTGCAGCCATGAAGCCTGCATAACTCAGTGATCTGCTAATCCTATTTCAGATCACTGATCTCAGTTTACAAGCAATATTCTTTAAATGGAAAGACTTTGTTTATTAGACAACCTTAGTTAAATAGAATAAATAAATATTTAAAATATCTTCCATTGCTTTGATGCCACATGAGTTGGCAAGATTGCCATATTGAGAAACCAGAAACAAGTCTGTTAGTCTGGACAGAGAGCGTTCCATAGAAACTCGCATTGGTCACCTCATCTCAATTTTTATTCCTTCATTTGGAAAATGATCACACTTTGGCCTGGTTCATCCTATTCTATGAAGAGCTTAAATGACAAAACAGGCAAGAAATGTTAGAAAACACATACTTATTACTTATATTCATCTAGATTCTCCTCCTAATCTCCAGTATAAGAACAGTATCTCGCTTTAGATGCTGAGTAGATAGATGTGTTGACTGTGACCTTGGCTTTCAGAGAGAAGCATTTGAATTTAAAGCACAAACATTTTATAATGACTGTCTTTCACAGGTTACAGATGATCAGAGGCTTTTCTGAGGCTCTATGAAGCATTCTAATCCAATTATGAATATTTACCTTTACTCTGGCTATACATAAAGATATTAAGGATTACAATATTCTCATTGTGATTAAATGCATATAAAGTTAATGCAAAGTTGATTTTTATACTTTATATGCTTTAAGTATATATTTAAAATAAATATACTTTGATCATAAAAAGCTGCTTCCTTCACAAAATCATGATAGTAATGTGTATAAAGAAACAAACATAATTTTTCGTAACTAGTCCTATCACTCAGTTGTAAAATATTTGTACTTTCATGGCTGTTTGCCTAGTATATACATTAGTTTTTCATATTATACATACAGACACACATATGCACATGATAGTGATACAACAGAAATTGTGTCACAGTAAGTATATTTTAATAAGATTTTCCATCAATCAATTCCATTAAGTTAATATTTTAAAACAAATAAGAACTAGTCTGCCTCACTATGTTTTATAGACTCTTGGTAGTTATTTTTGTTAGATGAGGCAGTTTATTTAGCCAGTCCTTCATAAATGGAACTTTGAGATTTTCTACATTCAGTCCCTTCACATCATTTCCAAGGCGGCAGTACTTAGGTCCATTAAAGAAATATGTTTTAGAAAAAGAAATGAGCTTTGGAGAATGGCAATGTGTGCTGCTATGGAAATCTGATAGTTAGGAGCCAGAGAGAGGCATGGCATCTGACTAGACAACATCTGGGCAATGGCGATTAAGCAGTGTCCATTATCTGAAGTGCTGTTGTGCTCTGAAGAGCAGGAGAGACAAACACATAGTACAGGTAGACATCAACTCATCATACAAAACATACTTAACATAGCAATACAGAAATTAAGAGATTTCAGAAAGGGAAAAATAACCCTGAAACTATTTCCACAGCTTTCAGCACTTCCTCTGTAAATAATGCAACTCATTGTGTAGAGTTTTTACATCCTTTTCAACTAATAGAACCATAGTTTAACTATGGAGAAAGGAACTGAATTCAAGTTTCCTCTAGCCTCTTTGAACATATGTTTCTGCATTTGGACTATGACTCAACCACTTAGCTGGCAAGGACCTTCTTAATTCAATGTCTGGGATTATAAATGCACATTTAGAAGGTGGCAATGCTCACCATTCATGTTGGTGTCTGAGGGCCATGCTTCTACTGGAGCCATGGTGTCATCTGGGGCAGTGCTGCTGCTATGGGCCATGTCTGGGTCTGTGTTGATGTCCATGGCTCCTAATACCATTGAAGATAATCCTGATGCCATTGTTCTGGGCTGCCACATGAACTCATGATGGTGTCTGAGGGCCACACTGTTGCAGGGTTCATGCCTATCTGAATGACCTGTACTGCCACCTGGGGTCATGGTGACATTCGAGCCTGGGCTGCTGCTGGGGATCATGTCTATGTGAATGGTTTTATCAGTCAGGATCTGTGATGTCCATGTCTTGTGGTGCCACCAAAGGCCACATGGATGCCTTTGGCTACACATGGTCTAGGCTACATCCTGTTGGTGTCTGAGGGTCAGGCTGCTGCTGGGGCCATGGTGTCATTTGGGTCAGAGCTGTTCCTGAGGGCCATGGAAAGGTCCATGAACCTATTCTACTGAAGCCAAGGTCTGTGTTACATCAAGAGTTCCTGATATCATTGAACACAATGCTGATGCCAGTGCTTTGGGTCATCAACTGTGGCCATGTTTGTATCATAGAGCCTCACTGAGATAGCAGTCATGCCAACCTGAGAGGCCTGCACAACTGCATGGGGCCAACATGGGCTGCTGCTTTGGGCCATGTCTGGGTCTGGGGCCCAATAGCAGCCAGGGTCTTGGCTCATGTTACTCTAGGTTGGTAATAGGAACCATGTGTGTTGAAATCTGAGGGTCATGCTGAGCCAGCCCTCTCCATCACTGGCCCTGAGGTAGTGGGCATGACCTCTCACTGAACAATGCAATAAGAGATCCGGCATGACCCTTGCAATGGGAGAGATGACCCCAGCACTCAGGAGAGATGTCCCTACTCCTCACTACAAGTGCGGGGGAGCAGACTGTCCCTAATGCCTGGGCCTAGAGAGCTGGCTCTGGCCCTCACTTGAGGCATGGTCTCAAAGACCTGAGTCTACCAGTTCAGCTACCACCCTGACTCACATCCTGAACCTTGGGTTGGTCCACCTTAACATCTGGACCCATCTATGACCTGCTACAGTGCATAAAGGAACTATTCCTGTGGAGCAATTGATAACCTCAAGATCTCCATGACTCTGGGAAACAACAGGATATCTGAGAGTTTTGATCAGTGCCTAAAGGTGATGGTGTACCAAAAATCAGAGTCCTTGAACAAGACCAATGACTCATTGCAATGAACATTTTGCAGGTAGGGCAGATGAGACAAAGAGGTTATGCAGCACGACAAACCTAATACCACAAAGATGTATAAGAGGTGTTGGAAATATGGAGGGTCAAAGTGTTTGTAGGTGAAGGCTGCTCATTCATTTCCCATCCATCCATACCCAAAATAACCACACAGAAACTGTATTAATAAAATCACTGCTTGGCCTATTAGCTCATGCTTCTTATTGCAAGCTCTTATATCTTAAATTAACCCATTTCTATTAATCTGTGTATTGGGTGTTTGGTTGGTTGGTTGATGTGGTTTTTAATTAACTTTGAGGGGCAAATTGCAGGGTTAAGTGTTGGATATTGAGGGATTGGGAGGTGAGTGGGGCCTTAAAAGTTTTAGTCTTTAAGACTTCCATTTAGGGTTCAATTAAAGGTGCCACAAGTATCTAAAAGAGGACCAAAAATCTGAGGCTTGAAATCTGAGGGTTAAGAAATCTATTCACAATAGGAATCGTCTGTGCATGTTTCATTATTCTTCTCTCAATCCTTATTCTTCCTTGTGCACTCTTGTTCTTTTTCTCTCTTGCTCAACACTGTTTTTGCTTCTACATCATTCTTAGTTCTATCCATTACAATGTTCCCAATCATACATATTTTTAAAACCAGCAATTCCTCAGCCCTAGGAGGTTCCAGGGATGGAATTATTTGCTCCATATAAACCAGATAAGGGCTTCCACACTCAGAAAGAGATCCCTAGGAGTGCTAGTACATGTCTGGGTAACTCATTAATGGAGAAAGTTAGTTAATAGAGGGAATAAATCACCAGGGAATTATAGAGGGGAAGGTTATTGTGCTATGCTACATTTTGAGGTGGCAGATAAAAGAACTAAAAGGTTTATTTTCAGTAAAGCTATGAATAGGGCACAGATTGAATTTTAAATCAGCATACCACTTCTTTTCTTCCAGCATGCATAGAGGCTACAGGTAACCAAGAAACCTATGCTAACAGTCAGTGAGAAGCTGATGGCTGTTGATCGGATAGCACAGGCACCAGAAGCTGGAGTTTCTACAGGCCTAACTTTGGAGTTACACTTGCTGCTCTAAGCAAAGAGGAGACCAGGCCTCTGATTGTCAGTTCCAGGCTATGCTGCTATCAGCTGTTCTGGTCGTGGGGTAACACCAGAGCAGCAGATTGAGCAGGTAGTAGTTCTATGTTCTTGGAGATCTGTAAATATTTTAAATGGGATGCTCTATGCCTAAGTACTGATCAAAGACTGCTGATAAATATGATTCCCGGAAGGCAGATCTCTGGGAAAAGGAACAGAGGTCTGGCAGTGAAAAACTATTTTTATGAAGCACCTCGGAACTGTGGAAAGCAATTTCCAAATATGTAACACAAAGAGAGTTAGCTACAGCAAAAAAAATCTAGAACAAACGACAGCCAGTTTATTCACAAAGCTATAATACCAAAAAGCCTTGCCTTTTGGTTTAGCCTTCACCAGATCCCTTAGTTCTGATAGGTCGATGGTGAAAAGATGGCTGAGCAGCCAGGCAGTCGGGGTGCAGACTTTTAATCCCAGCAGTCAGGGGGCAAAGGCAGGCGAATCTCTGTGAGTGAAGGGTCACCCTGGTCTACAAGAGATAGTTCCAGGACAGGTGTCAAAACTACAGAGCAACACGGTCTTGAAAACAAAAAAGAAAAGAAAAGAAAAAAGAAAGTAAGGAAAAGGTGGCTAAGTAATTACTCTATTATGTTGTGGCTTATAGCAGTTAGGACTGCATTTTGTAAAATTTACAAGGAATCAATATTTAAAATGAAAAGTGCATATTTAGGATTAAATCTCACTTTTTAATTTATTTTTTTAGTATTATTATTAAAAATTTCCACATCCTGCCCCAATTTCCTCCCCCTCACCCCATCCCCTCCATTTCCAGTCCAAAGAGCAGTCAGGGTTCCCTGCACTGTGGGAAGTCCAAGGTCCTCCCCCCACCATCGAGGTCTAGTAAGGTGAGCATCCAAACAGACTAGGCCAGTACATGAAGTAGAATCAAAACTCAGATCCATTGTCCTTGGCTTCTCAGTCAGCTCTCCTTGTCAGCCA
>LOEQ01008134.1:0-22397 GCA_001685075.1 Bramus lutescens
TTGCTGGCCAGGGGACCTCGCAGACAAGGGGTCTGCCTTGCTGCCTGCAGGCTACTGGAACAAAGGGACTCCCACCTCCTGGAACTCACCTCGGTCCCAGCGCCCAAACAGGCTGAGCTGGGGGATCCCCTGCCCCACAAAGTGAAGGGAGGTTGTGCCTGAATGCAACCTTGGATGTTGTAGGAAGCTAGGGACAGTGGGCGGTGTTGAGGTTTGCGGGATGACCGTGTTCCCCCTACACAGTTCAGGAATGCAGTCACCCCTCCGATGGACATTCTGCTGCAGGATCAGTGCCCATTGCTGGCCAGGGGCCCCCACACTCAAAGGGTCTGCCTTTCTGCCAGCAGGACACTGAAACCAAGGGACTCCTGCCTCCTTCAATCCACCCCGTCCCAGCGCCCAAACAGCTGTTTGTTGAGTTATAAGCAATCTTTTAGACAAAAATGTGAGCCAGACATTTTATAAAGATAGAAAAGTAAAAAATGAAGTATAATATTATCGAATTAAATTAATCCTCTGAGAATATACTATTTTACTATTTAACCCTTAAACTTATATCAGCAGCCTAATAGAAATGGACGTTTGGAAAGTAGAATCCTTCTCACTAATGAGAGAACCCCCATCTTGGGAATCCTCCTGTCCTCAGCTTTCTTCACCCATTGCCAATGATATTTACTATATTCATATTGAAATTTATATTTATGACTTCAGTATCAAAACCCTTTAGTGCTTCCTTCCCTGACTTCACAAAGTAAGATTCAAGCTCTCCATTCTCCTTCTGTCTTTCATTCTTTATCATTTCTTCTTCTGTCTGTATATCCCTTCTTTTCAAACAACCACAAACTCTTTCTTGCCAATGGCATAACAAACTTCAGGACTTCCAAAGTTGCTTTTTTTTTTCTATCACCCAGGCTAGTTTCTAACTTATGGTTTTAAGCTAGTCTCCTATCTCCATCTCTTTGGTAACCAAGACTGTAGTTACTCAACATTGTTCTATTTGTTGTTTTGTTGCTCTGAGGCCTGAGCCCAGGATCTCCCACATGCCAGGCATGTATTGCAGAATAGAGCTCTGTTCCCCCTCCCCCTCTTTATTTATGCATTCTTTTTGAAGTGTCAGGAAAGGAGATGGCCTATTTTTATTATTAATAGTACTATTATAGTGTTACTGATAGCAAAAGCTCACTAAAGTATTTTATGCTAAAACTTTTACATGGGCCAAATTTTAGGTAATCTTTTCAATTTGTTCCTAGGAAAACTTCATATATTTATATAATATATTTTCATCATTTCTGTCCACTGTTGCCTCCATCAAATTTCCCCCAAGTGCTAACCCTCATCTCCTTCCCATGTCTTCCCCTTTTTTATCAATAATGCCTGAGTTCAGTTTATTCAGTCTATATGCACATGGCTGTGGAGTTAGCCTGAGAGGTGTGGACAACTTACCAGTGTCTTATCAACTCACAGCACTGTGGTTACTTGTGTAATGTCTGCACAAGGTCAAACCAGTCAAAGTATTCATGTTCTCTTATGATTTGTAAGGTAAAGTTTGATACTGTTATTATCTCCATACTACTGCTGTGGAACTGAGGCAAACCAAACTGCGGTAACTGTTCCAGGGTTGGATATTAAGTGGTAAAATTCAGTTAGAATTCGCAGTCAGTGCTTTTAGATACTGTGATTTACTGAAGAAAGTCGTGGGAGAATATGATGAGACTGACACTCTAGTATGGGCACATGTTCCCTATCTCTGCTTTGGGCATTACTATCCCATCTAATTCCGGACAGCATTATTTCTTGCTTACTATACTTGTGGTGTTTCTCTTGCTGCTTCAATTTGTCAGTCTACTATGGCCTTCTCATCAAGAAAATAAATCTTGTCTCTTGCTGCCTAAAATCGGTGGATAGATGGTTAAATTAAAATGTATAACTGACCTGAGGATTCTGTAAGTTACTGCTCTCTTTTACCTCTTATCAGTTTCTTCAGAAGTTGCCACTTGCTCTATGGCCTTACTTCTCATTTACTCTTCAATCACTAACAATCAGAAGTCTGCCTTAAATTGTGCATTGAAGTTGATCAATAAAAGGTTATTAACTATTTCCTATTCAAAACTGAAATATGCTTCAGATCTACACTCCATCTGTACTGCAAGTGCCATAGTCTTGAGAAGTATAATTATTCCCTGTAATTGTTACCATACACTTTTAACTGCTTCCTACTTAAAATTTAGCTCCTCTCATAATCAGTCTCATCTTAATGCCTCTATGTAGATTGTATTTATATTGCTTATTAGTTACTTCCTAAAACACTAGTGTGATGTGGGATTCCCCTCTGTATGCTATGAATACCTCTGGTTAATGAATAAAGAATCTGCCTTGGCCTGTGAAAAGGTAAAGCTAGGCAGAGAAAAGAAAACTGAATGCTGGGATAAAGAAGGCAGATTCGGGAGATGCCATGTAGCTGCTGCAGGGAAGGTCTAAACAAGCCCACACCTTGCCAGTAAGCCAGAGCCATGTGGCAATATACAGATTAATAGCAATGGGTTAAATTAAGATGTAAGAGTTAGCTAATAAGAAGCTAGAGCTAATAAACCAAGTATTGGTTTTATTAATACAGTTTCTGTGTGGTTATTTCGGGGCTGAACAGCAGGGAACAATCAAGCGGCCTCTTACAACACTAATGGCACAGTATTTGTATTCCTTCCATTCTTCCTTTCTTCCTTCCTTATTTTCTGTGTTCTTTTCTATGTCTGCATGTGTGGAAACTGGATTCAACATTAGGTTATTTTTTATGTCATTTTCTGCCTTTGTTTTTGAGACAGGGTCGCTATGGATTTGGAGCTCATTGCTTTAGATAGGCTGGTGGGCCAATCTGACACCAGGATTTGTCCTTCTCTGCTCTTCTTGGTGCTGCCTTTACAGATATGTGTCTCTGTGACTCTCCATGGGTGATTGGGACTGTACTTAGATCTTGTGTTTACACAGTAAATACTTTGCCCACTGCAATGTATTTTAAACTGATCTTAACTTATCAGGCACATTTGGCCTAGCACCTGCCAATATTTCTTAGTTTTAGGCATTAATCTTGTGTGTGAACTGAACTCTTGCTTCTTGTATATCTGCCATATTGAACTTCATTTTTTATGTGTTTTAATTCATTCTCTTCTCAGAATCACTGCATGTGCTATTACCCCTGATTCCTGTTGAAAATCAGCTTTGATGAAACCGATACGTGCTAGGGTAGGAGCATGAGGATTAAGCAAATGGAAGAGAGATATAAGAGACAAAAAAAAGGGACATTCACTGAACGTGACTCATTTATTTTCACATGCTTGTATACTTCAGTCTGAAAGGGGGTGGAAATGCAACAGACTTCATTAGCATGGTATAAGAAAAAGACTTGAATTCTTCGACCTTTGGTCCAGGTGAAACAGATCCACTTCTATACACAAAATACTAATTAATCACACCCTAAGTCAGAATCTCTTGTTTATAGCCACACCTATTGTCAACAACTTTTGAGAGAGCAAAAATAAACTCAAACTCTCTGACCTCCAGTCAAGGTGGAACAGGCTCACATCTGTGATTCCCCACAGATTCCCATTCCTTACCTGTCTTTCTAAAACTCATTCTTTAAGTCTTAGCTCAAATTTGACTTTCACAGTAATTATGCCATTTGCCTAGCTGTCAAAAGTAGTTCGATCAAGCCAGGCATAATGGCACGTGCCTTTAATTCCAGCAGTTGGTAAGGAGAGGTAAATGGTTCTCTGTATGTTCAAGGCTAGTGTGGTCTACAGAGCGAGTTCCAGGACATCCAGGGCTGTTACACAACATTGACTTGAAAAACAAACTAAACAAAACAAAATAGGTCTATCTTTTAAACTCTCAGAGTCTTCTTTAAAATTTCCTTTCTAGAAAGTAATAATTTTACTATTTATTTTTGAGTTTATTTGTTGAACATGTTCTCTTAGATTACAAATTATATAAGTAGATGAACTCCATTAATGTTATTTAAGTTATGTATCTATCAAATCATTGTTGAATCTGTTTGCCATTCTTGTCTTACTCTCCATCCATATGGCAGTTTCTAACATTGACGGATTTAGACTCTTTGTGTGTGTGGAATATTTTCTTGTCTTTCTCTCTTAAACAAATGTTGCTTTCATTTCAGTGATCTTGGCCCACTACATTGTAGAATTTCCATAAATACAAAACTCTCTAGATAACAATCACATCTTATCAGCTAGGGCAAGATGTGTATTATACATTTGATTACTCCTTCTCTATTAATTAAAATATTATCACCAATAAGAAACAATGAAGTGTTTCTGGTTAAGATTTTTTAAGGAGAGAAAATGAGGCTTGTCTGAGTCAGTCCCTTGGTTGGTGAGCTTTAACGTTTTCACTTTTGTAAACTGTCACAATCTTGGGTTTACTTATAATCACTGGTAATTTACTGGGAGAAAAAAGCATAGGAGGGAATTAAGCAGAAACAAACAATATCAAGCTGGAGATCTTCCTTTCATGTGGAGGCAGACCTCCCAGCAAGAGACATGCTACCTCCTATATCTTCTATGATCAATAATCTTCTTTAAAGGGTGGATTGGCTGCATAGCTTCCCACTGACTTATCCTCTAACTTACCTCCTACAGAACTGAATTTGGTACATCCATTGTAATTATGTTCTGTACTTTTACTGGAAGAAAAGCACAGATCTTTAAAAGCTCTGGCAGTCAGAATCCCCAGCTGGAGCTTTTAAATGCTTCCGAGTATGTCTGTAGCTCAGCTGTTCTCAAATCTCAGAGCTATGGAGATTCCCACTTGTCTTTCACTGGGGATGGAGACCCATACTGTGTGTATCTATTAAACTAGCATGTCTTCTGAGAAAAGAAGGCAATAATTAGTTCTCTTAGTAATCAGTACTTTTGTTTTTCTGACTTCATAATTACCCATATTTTTCAATTAAAACCATTTTCAAGCTATAATCTAGTAAGAAAGATGTTTCAATAGCTTCTTTCATATAAATCTTTAATGAACAGAACAGATTATATTATATTACTGACAGAACAATGATTTTTTCTTATTTCTTTTGCACAAATATGTGGAGGGAAAAATAGAGTTAGAAATAGAACTATAACCTCATTTTGCTTAATTGTTTTAAAGCCTCTAAAGAGCTTATAACCCCTGTTGAAGAGAGCTTAGCCAGGTGAAAAGGGATTGATAAAAAGCTTTTCCCTTCCTATGTAATATCAAAAGCAATTAATTTAGAAAGAAAATTGTAGGTCCAAGTTTATATTAATATTACATCATTTCCTGGGTTTGCATATTCATTACGAAATATTCACATGTTTCTTTATCAGTATTTTCAGCGTTTTAATGTGTAATGCCTGGTGTTTCTGTTTTCATTTTTTTGTACATATGAATGCTAGCTCTTACTTGTAGATGAGCTTATCGTTATCTGAGAAAAAGCCAGTTTAAAAGCCAGGGAGTGGTGGTGAACACCTTTAATCTCAGCACTTGGGAGGCAAAGGTGAGGTGATCTATGTGAGTTTGAATCCATCCTCGTCCATAATAGATAGTTCCAAGACTGTCAGGGCTTCACAGAGAAATCCTGTCCCATAAGAAACAACAACAACACCAACACCAAAACCAATTTAATATTTTTTGATCAAGTAAAAAAATCACTATGAGTCATTCTCATTAATATTTATTTCATTAACTTCTCATATTAATCCATGCTCATGACAGAATTGGGTTTTTTTTTGCTTATTTCAGTCACCTTTTGTAATAAAACCACATGAAAATTGAATAGTCACAGTAGGTCAATGGCTGTCGAGTAATTTTGTAATTGATTACTCTTCATTAAATTTAAAAATATCAAAACTTCACCCTCCTATATTTTTCTGTATGTCTTTAATTCCCGAATAAAATAGCAAAGCTCCACAGCAATTTCATTAGTCATTTGTGGCCTCCATTATTTTTTTGACAAGAATATTTTGAAATTCTTGTCCAAATTCTCAGTGAGATTCCTCTGAGTCTACAGTGTCTTTGGGGGCAAACACTGTTATTGTGTTCTGCTCTATACTAAAGAATAGTGGCTATTTCTCAATGCATAATTTCCACATATCACTATCTTTGGGGAAATATTCTCTCAGCACATCATTATTTTTCTGATGTAAAGTCAGTTTTCTCAACACTTTATTCTTTAAAGCTTCAATTCACAGATTAACCATGGTTCTCATCTCTCATGACAGCTAACGTGCAAACATTTCCCATTCTCTACATATATGAGGAATTCTCATATTGATTATTTTGTCCAGGTACTAGATTTAGTTCAGGGAGTAAAACAATGACTCGGAGAGTCCCTGTCCTTGACGAACTTACTGTGTATTAGAAGATAAAAGTATTCATTTAATAGAGAATCTTAAATGTATCTGCTTCCTTCCTGCAATTCCAGACAGAATTTTGTCAGTAATTGCTCTGAATCTCACTTAGACTGGCAGTTCTGTCAACCTAATAAAACTCCATCATTGAAAATGACCAAATTCATTCCCTTTACTATAGTAAAATACAAATAAACATTTTGTAAATCTAGTAATGTCCCTTAATAATGACTATTTCTTAATATCTATTTAATAATTGCAACAAATTCTACTATTTTCAAGGGACTAAAGGTTCAATTATATTCACATATGATAGGCATTAATAAAAAGCGATATGAATAACCCTAAAGGTTTCATGATATTCTTCTTGTTCATACATGATATTTAGCACTGCTGCTTCTTATCTTTTTTCTGTGCATTCCTGTAGTATTTTGCTATTAAATCCATATTCATCAGCTTTATAGTTATGCATTGTATACAACTCAAATGATATAAATGATACTGTGCCTACCTCTTTGGGAAATAACCCACTTGTAGTGCTCCCATTAAAGCTGTCAATGTCCTTTTTTAAAAAATATATAGTTTCAGATCAGCTCAAGGAATGAGAGTCGCTTGATGTAATTTGATAGACAAGTAACTTGCAACACAAATCCGCTTCATAATACAACACCCTGGTCAGGATCCCAAAGCACTTCTAGGAATGAATTATAAAACAAAAGATGCCAGTCAAGTAAAATGCTGCGAGGGACCACAACAACAAACCAAACATACGTTTCAGCAGTGTTTCTGCTTTATTTACTATATTATATCACTTAGGAGCACTCAAGCTCAAGTGCCTTTATGAGACACAAGCCTTTTAATAGTACTATAAGTGGCTGGGGATATAGCTCAGTGCTTCCTATTATTTCTAAGCTTTACTATCCATGCTATTCCTTTACACAGCAAAACCCTCTGATGACAGTTCAACTTTTGTCTATCAACATATACTGGTCTGATTGTAAAAGTTCACATGTAAGACTAAAACAATCCTATTGCCATGTTCTAGACATAGTAATGGATGGTTAGAGATATCCCCAAATGACTTCACTTTCTCTGTAGTATCTTGATTTATTTACAAGGATGTACTTTAAGTTATAACATGTTTAATAGTAAATGTCTATTATGAGTGAAAAATGGATAAATGGAGAATGATAATTTCATTCTACCCAGTGAATAATAGGTCACATTCTTCATTGACTACCACAGCCACACATTGCTTAACTGTGGGTTCAAAAATATTTTCTTTCATATTTGGCAGACACATTAATGACCATGTGCCTTTCATGCTAGAAATTACTAAGGATAAATAAAGAAGGTAAAGCTAAGAGCATCTGTTGTTTCCCTTTGCTTAAATAGTGTCAGTTGATACAACAGACATGTTCCATACAATATCTCATACGTGTCTTACTGAAAATGCATAAATATTGTAAGGAATGCATGTTTCTATTGATGAAATAAAATCTGAGAAACATTAGCTATCTTTGTACTTGGTTACATACTATAAGTTGACACAACTAGAGTTTGGGTTCATGGCTGTAAAACTCAGAAGTTCCTGGTTTTTCCTTAGCAACTGACTTGGGCATTTAAAATACAGATATTTGAATATCTCTCCGGAAATTAGAAAAAAAATATTTTTCTTGAAACTTAAGCTTAAAATGCATTATATTGAGCCAGTCAGTGGTGGCACATGTCTTAATGCCAGCACTCAGGAAATAGAGGCAGTAAATCTCTGTGAGTTTGAAGCCAGCCTGATCTACAGAGTGAGTTTCAGAACAACTAGGACTATACGGAGAAACCCCATATTGAAAAACAAAAATAATAATACTAATACTAATAATCATAATAATAACCATAATAAATTATTATTATTATTTTATTATTATCCATATAGGGTGATCATGCATACTCAAAGGGTATGGGTAGTATTTCTGATCTTACCCACCTTGTATCAAATGGTATTATCTAAGATCTTTTAGCCTTCTTCCCACCAACTCTGTTATATCTTCTTTGTATTTATGTGTGTTTTCCAGATAGACTCTTAGGTAGCCAAGGCTGGACAGGAACTGGCTTGGTAGCCGAGGGTGACCTTGAACTTCTAATCTTTTTATGTCTACCTCCTTTCCACTGGAATTTCAGGCCTGTAGCACATCCTTTAGCTTCTGTCTTCTAAGCATCTTCTTAATCTCCTAGTGGTTCCACTTTATGCAAATGAATAAATTCTTTTATTTTTTTAATCAGCCATTATGTATCAAGGAACAATATTTGACTCTTTTCTCCATTTTTTCCCACACACTTGACTCCTCAGTGATTTTGTCTTCCAAAGAATCTATTCATATAACTATTAGATCCAATTTTATTTCAAAACTTTGCCAGGTACTACTGTAATGACAAAAACTCCATATATCAAAGAAGTCATATTATTCCCTTGTCATAAAGGTATCACTTTAGAGGGGAAAATTTAGTGGAATTAGAGAAATCAGTAAAAGTGTTTAAAGTATGAACATAATGTAATTAAGTGTAATATATATATATATTTAGTTAAAATGATAAACATTACCAATAAAAGACATGTTAAAATGTGGGCAAAGGTTAATGTTAGGTAGTACTGTATGACCAATATGAGTAATTCGAACATTATTTCAAGATTGAGAATCTTAATAAACAGAGGCTAATAGTGTCTTTGTTAATAAAAATGTGCAATATTTACAGAGAAAAAAATGACCAACCAAAGTCACTTCAATGATAATTTTAAAAAATCAGAGTAACAGGAAATATTTTAATATGCTCATACTTGCATCTAGTATACTTCAGTCTACCTGTCTACAACTTATAAAAAATTCATAGGAATTTTCCTGAATTTTCAAATTTGGAAACTGAAGATTGCAAAACTAGGCAGACTGTTTTTACATAGAGAATTATTTTTGAGTGACATCATTGCTAAAGTGTACTCTATTTGCCTTTGGTGTCTTTCTTCATCTTTGATTAGCTTACGGGTGCTTAGATCACGGGAGAGGAGAAGCACATTTATCTCTCCACAACCCCCAAACAAGAGAGCAAACATTAAACAATACAACATCAATACCAAATTCAACTTTTCAAGTTACTTTATTTTTATTGTATATATGTGTCTGTGCCTGTTTATGTGTGTGGGCACTGAGTGTAGGACAGAGGCAAAAGATACTCTGGAACTAGAGTTATAGGTACCTGTGAGTCACTTGTTCTGAGTGCTTAGAAGGCAACTTGTGTTTTCTGCAATAACAGTAAGTTCTTCTAACCACTGAGTCATTTCTTCAGGCTCTCATTAAACTGTCATTAATGCCAACTTTGTTGAAATAACCAAATTAAAGCCTTGATACTACTGTTTGGCTTTATTTTCCCATAGCTAGTTAGTTATCACGTACTGTTAATTTTTCCTTAATTCTTTCTCATTCATCTGTTCCTTTCTATTTCTATTATAAATCATTACTTATTTCTTGGGGCATTTTAATACCTACCTTATTGGTGATTTCCCTGACACTCGTCATTCGGTCAATCACAGCACAATTCTGGTTTCTAATAATGCTTAAGGGACAGTGTATTGTAATAATATATTACTTGGTTTCTTGTTATTCTGATAAAATGTCATAGCTAAAAGCAAATAATGAGAAGAATGGGTTTATTTGGCTTATGTTTCCATAAGGATAAACATCCTTGACAGTAAGGAGGGGCAATGGCAGAAAGCTGAAAGCACACATACTTCCCCACAATCCTGAAGCAGAGAGAGTGAACAAGAAGTGAAGGGAGACTATAAACACATCTTCTTCCATTGACGTACATCTTGAAGCAGAGCCACACTTAATAAACCTCCTCAAGCAGCTTTAGCAATGGGAAACCAAGGGTTAAATGACTGAGCCTATGGCGCATGTCTCATTCAAACCATCAAACATGTATAGTTGCACTGTCAAGACAGCAGACTTTTCCTAGGATCATTTTAAGAATTTAATCACTCAAGCAGAAAAAATTCTGACAGAAAGTTCTCAAGAAGCATTAACTGCTGTTGTCGCTATAACTATACTTACTAAGAATTATTTGTTGACTATACTATTTCTGTTAAAAATGAATAAAATCAAATTCATATTCAGAGATTGTAGGTCAAGAATTGAAAGAGGCTCATGACAGAAGAAAATACAAATACATATATGTGTAATTAGTAATAAAACAAGGACTGAAAGCTCTTGCATAGCTTGCCAAGGTTTTCATTCCTTTTTGATTCTGGACCAATGGCACTTTTATGAATTGAGAACTCACCCAAAATGTAGATGGCATCATCCATTTAAATAGTGTGCAAGACCAAATAAAGCAAGAAAAGGGAAGAAGCACAGATGAGTATCAGCATTCTTTTCCTTCTGTTTCCTGGCTGTAAATACAATGTGAAACACCACCTAATGTTCCCACTATCATGTTGTCCTTCTCATGATGAAGTGAACTCCCAACCTTTGTACCAGGGTATGTATTCTCTTCTCCCTTACATTGCTATTGGTTCGATATTTGATCACACAAACAAGAAAGTAGCTAATATAATAAACTGTTCCCTAAACATATATGACAATACACAGTAGGCAGAGTACTGAAGCAGGCCAGTTGTGAGTAAGATGAAAGAAGAAATGATGTAGGGAGAGATATGAAGACAAACAGAAAAATTGTGACTGGGTAATACATACAGAATTTGATTTTCTACACATTTACACAGAAAGGAAGGGGCTTCTACATTTTAGAGACAGACAGATGTCATTAGCTCTCAGTTTCATGTACTTTTGCATTGACTCTACATTGTTTTTCGTATCAATCTAGCATAAACATGTTCTAATGTAACTTCTTTCTACCATTTTCTTTAGGTCTGTTTTCTGTCTGTACATATATGTAAGTGCACACTCATGTCAAAATGTATTTATTTTCTCTATTGTGAAGCTTTTATTAAACATTGCAGTTCTTAGTATAAAGCTTTTTTTCCTTTCAGCAGATTTCTTTAGAACTCAATTTCTCTTTGTCTATCTAGAATTGTGCATCTGTTTTATTGTCAGCTGTGGTTTTCATGTGCCAATGTTATGGTTTTCCAGATAAATGTAAGCATCTTAAAACAGGTAGTATATTTTGTACTTTTCATGGGAATGCCAAAGAAACAAGAGGACAATTTGTGTACTTTAAACAAAATAATCCAAAGTGATGAGAGCTATGTATGTACTTTGTCAGGGCAATATTATCTCCATTCTTATATATTTCTGCCTGGAAAAAGTATGAAAACAAAATTCACTGAAGTTAAGAGTTCACATAGAGAGAGGCAGATATCCATCATTAATAGGCAAGTTAATCTCAAAGTAGGGCCAGACAACTGTGTTGCTTCACTATTAGAGCTAGTATGGTTTACTCAGTAATTCATGTGTAGCTTTTGAAGATATATTACTTACCTTTCTCATAAATGTGATAAAATATCTGACAGAACTGATATAAGGGAGGCAAGGTTTCATTTGCTTTATATTTTTGGGTTTTAGTCCATCATGGAAAGGGAAGGCATGGCAGGGCAGATTGGTTCATGGTGGTAGGTGTATGTGGCAAAGGCTGTTAACAACATGGTAGACCAAGAAGCAAAGTGTGTGACAGTTGTGTCCCTTCCAAACCCTGCACCCATTGACTCACTTCCCCCAGCTGAGTCATACTTCTAAAGGTTCCACACGTTTCCAAATAGTGCTGGCAGCTAGAAAACAAGTACTCAGAATGTAAGCACATGGAACATAACAGAGTGTTCAATAAAAAGGTTCTTTGTGATTTATATCAATTGCTTGTAACATCACCTTCTAAAAAGCTGAGATAGAAAGCAAAAGTCAAAGGTAAGCCTTGGGTAAAAAGTGAAGGCATGTTTACAACAAAAAGACATTGTTAATGCTTTCAATGAATTTTATGCTTGCAGATATCTCAGTGCCTATTCTGTGCTCAGCATTTGTCTATGAATAGCTAAACTACACATGAAAAATTCAGTATGATTAGCATATTTAATAATTTCTTTTCATTGTGTTTGCATAAAATGCTCCTGTGTGTCTAGTCTCCACCCATCCCCTTTTCAGATTTCATTTGTTAAATGGAAACTAATTAATTTGGAGTCAAAGGAAATTCAAACCTCAGAATAATTTTTATTGGGGCTATACCAAAGGGAATTTGGAATGAGCATCAATACTCTGACAAAAAAGTAATTAAAACCCAAGTTGAACTGTTTTGAGGAAAACCAACATAAAAATTTGAATGATCTGTTAACACTAACATTTGACATGTAGGTGAAAATATTTAAAACATATTTAAATATTCACTATATTTTATGAAAAGAAATCGTAAGATTAAAAGTTATTTCACAATTAGTCTTCATTAATGCCCTAGTTTCAAAACTATACCAACAGATAATTTCTTAGGAAATATTACATCTACATTTTTGACTGTCATGAACACCCACTGTCTATGACTAGCTGTATATTCAATTCAATTTTATGCGTATATGTTTTCCTTTTTCATCTCAGGGACATATTTTGACTATATGCTATGTGTGACTAAAGGTTTTGCAATTAACATGTAGAAACTGTTCACCCTCAGCTGTATTTTATTAGATTATAACCATGATGACTGCTTCTGATTTTTAAAACTTTACCTAAATTTGCCTTTGAAAGCTGAAGACAGCCAAAAACAGTATATTGGCCATGTGTATGAACTTATACTATTGTTCATGAAATTATCCCCAATAAGGAGATGAAAGACTATTTTATAAAATATTATCATAGACATTCCTTATCTTCCAGATGAGCTCGGTGAAAATGTTACGGCCTCGTCTCACAAGCATCCTTTTCAAACTCACCTTTGAAGAACATATAAACAACATCAAACCAGGCATCATAGCTGTAACTCTTGCATGTGAAGAGCTGAAGAAAAGTGAAAGCTTTAACAGACTTTTAGAGTTGGTTCTTTTGGTTGGAAACTACATGAACTCAGGCTCAAGAAATGCCCAATCTTTGGGCTTTAAGATCAACTTTCTTTGTAAGGTAAGGCACCATTTAATAGTATTAATTTTTAACTAATTTTTTTGGTATGTAAGCTGAAGTGGTCTAAGTGGGAATAATCTATCAATTCTAAATCATATGCCATAGGAGTGAAGTTGATAACTTAATTACTGAATATATCATTATTAAACTAAATATTTAAAAAAAATCTTATCACAATAAAATTCATAAGATTATGACATCTTTTTTACTCATGTCCTTTGATTAAATCTTCCTGTAGATTATAGACCATACAAAATTTTCATTTATAAAATAGGTTTAACCTCATTTTTCACTCTCTTTTTACATAGTTTATGTCTCCAGTAATATTTGAAGAGTTTAACTATATAGGGAAAAGTGCTAGGAATTTTTCTTTGGATATGATTTGATTATTGTGCTCTATGAACAAAAAACTCTTGTTTCTCTGTAGCATTGAACCAATAAGCTCTCACCAATTATCAAGATATCTGCCTAAAACTTTAAAAGTTTAATTAAAAAATACTGCTTTGACTGGACAATTCTTAAGTACTATTTTTTTGAGGTTTATGAAAAGGAGACAAAGAAACAGAATTCCCAAAGTGGTTGTATATGCCCAGAAAAGGCAGCCCATGTTGTTTAATGAAAAGATCTGTCTATTATAGACAACTGAACAGATTCTGAGTTGAAGGCCTTTAAGGAAGCTTGAGATGAAAATGCATCTGGAGAGAAGCAATCTTTCTTTGACATCTCCCCATGCTTCCACTGTTTATTCCCTTTTCAGATCAGAAAATATTGCAGAGGTTTGTCTTCTTTTAGAAATATCTTTTAACAAAAATCCCAAATGAATATGACATTCCTTATTTTTCGTACATTGATCTATACAAGGCGCAAATATACAAATTTATGTTTTAATATGTATGAAAATATTTTGATTGTAGTAATTGTAACATACATAAATATAAGGGATAGCATTGATTGGTGATATATGCAATGAGAATTTGGCTATCCCTTTATTCCTTATATTTCTTTAAGTATTATATAAAAAGATAAAATCACAAAATAGACTATATAATTTGAAAATACCATAATTTTTCAAGAATAGTTTTATTCTCTCTTCTTTTAATGGGGGACATTACAGTTCATTAGATAACACCAAGAAGAATTAGGCAATACTTGAAATAAATTAGAATAATTACATCTGTATTCATAAGGCAAAACTAGTATGGTCTTGTTCATACAATTATAGGCCATATAACCTACCCTACTAAGATCATGCCTTACTAAGAGGCTACTCAGGTTGAAAGTATTCTCTATGTACAATTTTTAAATCTATACTTTTTGTTTATGATTATGAAGATATATATTAAGTAAAGTCATAAATTTATATTGTATATATTTATATTATGTCATATATCTATTTTACATTTGATATATACATATCTCAAGCTAACTGTTCTAATTTGAAAAAATATGTCATTTTTAAACTGCATTAATTTTCCTTATTCAAAATCATGATGTGATTATCTTGAAACAAGAATGAACTGTTCATTTATATGCAAAAAGAAAAGATTATATTAATCTCACAGAAAGATTTTATTGTTATGTCTTTTATTTTGGAGAGAGCTCTCTTCCTGTGATCTACCTGTCAAATAAAAGTGTTTCCATATAGCACTGATCTGACATCTATCACTAGAGGTATGCTCAAAGGATTTAACACAAAGATTTTTGCCAACTTCAAATAAAATAAAAAAATCATCTTGGGTGAAATACTATCACGTAGTAATAGGTGTTCTAAAGGAAAAAAAAGTAAAGGTTTTGCAATATCCCCCCCCCACACACACACTTTTACACACTTTTCAGTTGGATTTTTATCTTCTTGGAAATACTTTCAGGGAAATACATGTCATTAATAAAAAGAAATATCATATACATGGTTGATATTCCCACAATGTGTAGGAATAAAAATGATGATCCTTGAATACAAAGGATTCTGAGTAGATATAAATGTCTAAACTGACAGAAATTTGCTGAAGTGCATAGAAATAGCTTAGATCTTTAATCTTTTAAGAAACGGAATTAACTAACAACTGATATATGATTAGCTAGAATTTTTGTTAAATTTCACTTATAAAAGACGATTCTAATGATCTTTTTATTTAATAAATTGCAGAGTATGCTTCAAAAATGATTCCATTTCTCACCTAAATTTTTAATGATAAATTCTTCTTTGATTTTAAAAATTATTATCCGCTGCTTTTCACAAGAACCTCTAAAATACATTACTATATTCATTTCTTGAAAAAGGGGGATTGATGTAATTAAACTTATCAGATATTCTTCAATGCAAAATATAAAATATTTAGTAAGTCAAAACCAGCTGTCATGATATTTGAGGAGAAAAGAAAAATAAATGACTTAATCAAAATTAGAAGCAACACTAAAGGATATAATGGCTGTAAAATGCTTTTTTTTATTTCAGTAGTGAATTATCACTTTTGAGTCACCAAACCAGTGTACTTTAGTGTAATAAATGAAGATGAACTTGCAGTGCTTGGACTGTTCTTCTTTCTTAGTCATTGAAATTCTAAACAATGCTGCACTTCAGGAATGTTTCTTATTTTGTTTTCAGCGTATAGTAGCATATATGATATATATGTAAATAAAAGATTTAAAAAACAATCATGCTCCATGCATTCATTTGCTTGAGTTTATTAGATATGGATCTTTAGTAGCTTTCAATCAAAATTGACTGATTCAAGAGAAAAATGGAATTTGTTGGAAGCATTTGAGATAACTCAACCAGAGAATGGACAAAAGCTAATGGATTCGACTTTCAAGGAGCAGCCAGGCTTTAGAGATAGTTCAGTGGTTAAAAACACTGGCTGTTCTTCCAGAGGCCCCTTGTTTGATTCCCTGCACCCAAATAGTGACTCACAACTCTTTGTCACTACATTTTCAGGGGCTCTGACAATCTCTTTTGGCTTTTGCAGGCACTGTATGCCTGTGATAGACAGGCAAAACACCCATACCCATAATACTTTCTACCAGACTCTCTGTTTTTATTAATATGTATATATTACATATATTAACATTAACATGCAGTACATATATTAATATGAAATATATATATATACTTGTATAAATAAGATATAATAATAAGACACTGGCAGTTTTGAAAATTCATGTAGTGGAAGCAAACTGAAAGTCTTCAAAGGACATTTCATTGGGAATCTATTATCTTCAACTCTTTCTCTGCTCTTTACTCTGTATTTGACTACAACTTTTAGTAGAAGCTGATTGACCTAACGTGTATGATAAAGCCACTCCTTGTCCAAGTAGTCATGGCTAAGGCTCTTTGAACTTTAGTTTATTCATCTATAGTTGAGGAAATGTACTGATCATTGCATAATGCTGGTCTTATTAAATGATTGTGCTAGAGTACAGTGTCATAATTGACCATATCAATGATGAATCATTCTGTTGCTAAATAAACTATAGTTGGCATCACCTTAAATATCAAAGCATTTAATTCACCATTATAGAAATTGAAAGAAGAGGAGTAAGGTTAGTTGCATTGTGAAATGGAAAATTACTTACCATTAAATATGATTCCCGAAGAATATACCCACTGTATATGACAGCAAAATTTGAAAATAATCCAGAAAAAATCTAAGGGAAAACATAGTGCACCTCAGTAACCTGTAAATGAATTCTTCTAAATTTTTACAATGTCTACTCATTTTATTTGAAACACTATGAATTATATCATAACTGTTAGAAGTTTAGCATAAAATAATGGCTAATTTTCTTCTTTTGTGAATAGTAAATCACACAAACCAACCAAACAAACAAACCCGAGTAAATGCTCATAGAGCTGAAAACAAGGGATACTATATTAGACAATTCAGGTAACATGAGAAAATACCATAGGTTCGGAGGTTTAAATAAAAGAAAATTATTTTCTCATTTTTTCTAAGACCAAGATTCTCATTGGTTTCTCTGGAGGTCTCCTCCATTTGACTGCAGATAACCACTTTACATGTTATCATCACATGGGGACATCATTTGATTTTGTTCTTCTGTCTCAACTCCGATTTCATAAAATTTAGACTGGAACTTTATTCTAAATTATATCCTAGATCCAATCAGAAGACCTTACTTCCTGTGCCCTTAACACCATTAAAACCAAAATGAAAATAAATCCCCTTCTGAGTTTATGTTTAAGAGTTGTAGCCCTATAAATGTTGGAAATAAGTGATTGCGGTACTCTGATTTTTTTAAACCAGTGTTATGTGCTTTGACAAATGTCCTTCTGTGACAATAAATACAGTTTTCCCATTTCCAAGAGATAGAGTACCTGTTTTCCTTTACATAATATAATGCAGCTATGCAGACTGAGGTCTAAAGTAAAAAGAAATTTGGTGTAAGGAGTTTGTGTCTCTGATTATATGAGTGATTTCTCAAATGATAACTTCAACTGTTTCTACATGGTCACACATTTTACAGAATTAGGGTCACCTATTGATGTTTCTTATCCTCTATAGGCCAGTAATTGAAATGGGGCAGACCTAGCAGTGGAGGCCTATATCCTAGCTACCTTTGAGGCTGAGAAAGGAAGATAGCAGGCTTAAGCATTGCCTGAGCAGCAAGAGGAGGTGAAGGCTAATCTGGGCAAGTTAGGGAGACTTCACCAGAAAATCAAAATAAAAAAAAATAAATAAAATGCTCTGTATGGTATGCCATACCTTTAATCCCATCACATGAGAGCTGAGGCACTAGGATTGCCTTGGAATTTTAAGATCCCCTGTGTTAAATAGTGAGTTCCAGACTGACCTAAAGAGTGAGATCTCTTTAGAGAGGAATGGTGAAGGGAAAGAGGGCCAGAGAAAAGGAAGAAGAATGGTGGGGGAATGAGGGAGAGAGGGAGAGAGAAAGGGGAGATGAGAGAACACAAAAGATCATAATTGGTGTTACATTTCCTTGATAAACTCTTTCTGAATTCAATCCCCAATATGCAAAAGAGACTATTTTATTTTTTAAAAATTGTAAATTAATATAATTCATATACTCAATTGCACTGTAATACGATCATTTGATATAGTTTTGAACAGGAGGAAAAAAGTGGAAAAATTCATCATAGAAAATTCTTCCCCTCAGAACAACTTTTTTGAAATCAGTTTTTTTTTAAATAAGTCAGTGTGAGAAATGTATCCTGTGACTAGTTGTGAGATTAATTTTCAGAGAAGCCCAATATAGCAGGTGTTAAGTTTGTCTGTGTACTTCAAAATGCTGTAGCTATGAAGGAATGTATTTCTTTGCATATAATTTGCTGCGGACTTGAACTTTCAGAGCGTAAAAACCAGCTTATAACTTAGTTTTCCTTTCTTCTCCTTTTGTCTAAACTTTAAGGTCTGAAGCATAGTACTTGTGATCTGATTTAAAGAGTATTTTCAAAACTGATATAATCATTTATATGCAAGTTGTAAGTCTGCTGATACTTTAAATGTAACCCTTGTTTTCTCAGAATTTGATTACATCCTTTTAGATTTGCTCATTTACAACACTATGGTTTCAGTTGCGCGAAAACTTCATTAAGTCCTCAAATCTTCAGTTTATTAAATTCTTTAGAGAACAGTACTTTGTAAATGCAGTCTTGATTAGTAGTCCTTGTCAATACTGTTTAAAAGCTGTCTTTCTTTTTTTGCTCACACTCTTTTCTTTATTGAAAAAGTTCTGCTCCCTGTCTAGACATACACTGCAGTCCTTTTCTATTCTCAAAATGGCATTCACTACCTCAAAACGCTTAGGCCTCCTGTTTCCCAACTGTATTTGGGAAATAATTGTGACCAAACAGTAATATTGACACATGCTGGGTTGAGAAGTATGGTTAACTGAAAGAAAACATTTTCTAGTTTAGAAAATTCCAAGAGTACTTCTGGATGATTTTCCCATTTTTTCAAAGTGCTTGTAAACATTTTTCAGTACTAGAAAAGAAATAAGTGAAGATTTCTGGAACTAGCTGTAGGTCTGTCTTGGTTCACCACAAAGACTGTTTCTGTAGAGGATTTAAATGAACCCAGTTGGCTTAGTATTCTGTGAATTGGCGTAGCCATTTGCTGAGTTTAATCTTATGACTGATTTTGTAATTCTCACAGTGGGGGAAAGTCAACAACATGAGCAGCATTTAGTGAGTATAATTAGTAAGTTTGAAAACAAATGCTTTTTTATTCTATAAAAGTGTTGTTCAAAGGGGATTTAAACCCTGTTTGAAACTGTTGTTCAAAATAGAACATGGCATTCTGTGACTGAATGTGACCACTCATGTTACAAGCTGGTTTTCCAGGCAAATGAAGCTTTCCTAATGAACGCATTGCACAGCCTTAATAAGGGGAGCCAATGACTGGAAGGAAGTTTGCAAAGTGGCAGTTTATACTAACATTAGGCTCTGTGATAACTTTAGAGGACTTAGTAATTATTTATATCTATTTAAATACCTTTTTATTCTGCTAATTGCAGCCACATTTATTGAACCCTTACTCTCTGTGGAGCCCACTGCTAGGATTTTTGCAGGGAAAAAGTCAAACATATTTCCAATCATGTTTTTTTATAAACTTGCTCGTACATATAGAACATTGTAATGCTAAAGCCAGAGAGAAGGGGGAAAGTGTGTGGGGAGGGCCGTAAGGGGCATGGCAGGATGTGATATAGCAACATAAAAAATGAATCATGTTGCTCATAAATGTTGGCTAACTAACTACCAGGCAATAAAATGCTGTGAGGTGACATCCCACACTGTAAGGTTGCTGCACTTCTGTGCAAAGGAAAAGGATCATACCAGTCCCATGTTCAACATGGACAGCACTCATTTTCAATTTGATATTTTTCTCCGAATTCTATCATGAGGGTGAAAACAACACCTTAATGGCTTTTTTCTTTTTCCCTGTTCTTCTGGTTTCTTCCTTTACATTATGGAATATCAGGATATGTATATGAATGTTTTGCCTACATGTAAATGCATGCCTGCTTCCCATGGAAGTAAGAAGAAGGCTTTGTAGCACCTGCAGATGGAGTTAGGGAAAGCAGTGAGCCAGTAGGTATAAGTTTGTAATTGCACACAGCTCCTCTTGCAGGAGCAGCAGGTGCTGTTAACCACTGAACCATCTCTCCAGCCCCTACACATTTCTAGTAATGGTACAATATTTAAAATTGATTTGCAAGCAACTATGTACCTTCTGCATTAATTTTTGCACACTTTCATTAGCATTTGTTGTACAGTGATGAGCTTCATAACATATTTAAGTCCAACTATATAATGTATTCACTTCCCATAATCGTCTTCCTTCTCCTCCCCCTCTTAATTAAATGTTAGTTTTTAAAATAGCTTTATAGAATTTTACACTAACGACTCAAAACAACAATATAATTGTATAACTAAAACTATTTTATGTACACAGCCCTCATTTCACTAATAAGGCACAAAAATCAAGCACTGCTTGCCATAGCAAGAGACTTTTGTGACTTTTATTTAGGTAAGTGTGAATGAAACATTTTCATATCTAATGCTCAGGATTAAGGGTCTGGGTATGATGAAATATAAACTAATTTGAGATGGACTTTTTATAGAAAGGAATTTGCTCTTTGAATTCAATGAAATCTTTATCATGTACACCTGTATCTCATCAGCTTACCATCGCAGTGACAAAATGCTCAAGGAACACAAAATCTCACTAGAGGGAAGTTTGTTTGGCACACATAGCTTCATGGTTTCACATGACAATTGGTTGCTTTTGTGGTTCTTGAAAAGAAGAAAGATAGATTATCATGGCTGGAGCTTGTGGTGAAGCAAGGAAGCTCACTTCTTGGAAGACAGGAAGCAGAGAGAACTTAAATGGAAACAAACATATAACCTTTAATGTCATGCCCACTTCCTAATAGCCCATTATGAGGTTAATAGGCTCTTGCTCTAATCTGGCAAAATGCTATCAAATTTCTGGACCAATTATACAACCCTTGAGCCTTTTGGGAGGACACGTCACATCCAAGACATAAAACCCATTTTAAAGTATAATATTTAGAAATCTGACATGAAGGAACATCAAACGCTATTATAAATCATATTCAAACATTTGATGTATATGAATAATACAAATAAAATATAAAATGCAGTACAAATGCTTGATTGTCAGAATTGTTCATTTCATTGGCCCATTTCAATGCTTGATTTTAGAACTGTTCATTTTATTGGCCCATTTCAAGTTCTGTAGTGCTGTAAAATTTCAGCTTTTATAACATGTATGAGAAAGCCAGAGTGTTTATTGATTTCCTAAAGCATCAATTTAGTTTTTGAGGATTTTATTTGTTTGCAGCAGCATCAACAGTCAAATTTATTACTACTTAAAAGAAAATTGATCCTCAGCTATAATTTATTTAAGGCACTTTGTGAGACATAATTGGCATACAATAAACCTTACACAATTAGAATAAAGTTTGGTGAAATTGGCATTTTTCTAGTACTACGGATCACACACCAAAGTACCCAGTATAGGTTCCCCACAACCCTGTTCTATTCTGCTTTGCAACTCCAGGCAATTGCCAATATGCTTTCTTTCTTTCTTTATTGTTAATTTTTGTGGTTGCTTGACAGTTTCATATGTTTATACAGTGAATTTTATTTTCACCCCAAATCCCCTCCTCTCTTATCTTCTTCCCTCTTCATGCTGGAACCCCACCTTTCAACAACTCTCCTACCTTTAGTATTTGATTGTGTTTCACTCCCAAAAGATTAAGCATTGAACTTTTGGTATATGCAGCATCATCGATGATTCTTGTCCTTTTATATGAGTACTTAGAATAGTCAAATTTACACAAAACTAGAGATGTAGCTACTCGGAAGGTTAGAAAGAGGACAGACTGTTAGTGGTTAATTGTAGTGATGGGGGAGCGG
>LOEQ01008134.1:32309-43758 GCA_001685075.1 Bramus lutescens
AGTCTAGCTGGAATAGCAAGCTTCACATTCAGTGAGAGACCCTGTCTCAAAAAGCAAGGTGGAGAACAATAGAAGACACGACCAGATACTGCCTTATGTCTTCGATGCCTACACACACAGGCAAACAAATCCTCACACGTGTGCACACACATGCAAACAACACAAAGACAGCCACATACTGATACACACATAAATATGTAAGTTCAGCAGTTTAAGAATGCATGCTAAAGCTGAAGTTTTATTGTAAAATAATGTAAAGCCTGAGACAAAGAAAAGAAAATGCATAAAATTGCCATATGACTGACAAAGAAAAGGAAATGCTTAAAATCGGCATATGACTACAATACGATTTTTCTGTTTATCTTACACTATTAGCTATGTACAATTTTAACAGCTGTAAAATACTTGTACAGTTTTGTGTCTTGAACAGTTTGCAAGTTTGTTGTTCTTTTTCTCTGTTTGTATGTCTGTCTCCATAGACTTTGGAAAAAGTCAATTTTCTTACTGTTGAGAAGGGGGGAAGGGGAGATTTTTTCTGCAATTTATCTTGGCACTAATTTTGGGGAGAGGGAATCTCAGATGTTAAGTTGTAAGGGATTTTTTTAAATGTCCCACATACTGTAAAAATGATGTACTTTGTGAGCATATAACAAAGTAATCCCAGCTAAAGAGCTGTCTTTGAGGACCAGAGCCTGCAATTGATTCTTCTATAGCTGCTAGCCATACTTAAGATAAACTGCCTTGAGGTTCCTGTTGCTTTTTGTTCTTAAAGCTTGTCCTTGGATTGTGAGATTCAACCTCGTAGAACTAAATGCTGTTTGGTGAATGAGCATGAGTACAGCATTTTTAATATTTTCCATATATGAAATACTATTTTTGTAGAATTTCTCAAAGAAATAACGATGAACCCTGAAACATTATGCCTCCTGTGGCCATTTGTTTATGGAATCTTGAGGCTAATCTTCTCTATAACTGTTCACTTCATGAGGATGTAAATAGTTGATAAAAGGTTTAGCATAAAACAGATTTGATATAGGCCTAATTTAATAATATTATGATTCTTTTTGTTTTTAGTTAATGAAACAACAAAGACTAATTTATTTTATAATTACTCAAGTATCCTCTGCAGTCATTCCCAAAACTGTTTGTGAAGACAGTGCATTTATTCTAAACAGAATAATCCTTAAAACTAAAAACCCCTAATCTGTATGAACACCAGTGGATAAACCCATCATCTAAGATTTATAGAATTAAAACATCCAATAAACTGAGGAAAATGTGATACATTGCCTTGTATTTATGAACTGTTTCTATGTAAATCCTTGATTTCATTTGCAGCTGTGTCTAGTATAAGAAATCTAAATAAGAAAATATTAGACTCCTAAATTTTTTCTGTTCTATCCTTTAAAAATTTTTATCATTCTATTGATGAATTTTTCTAGTATCTCTAAAAAGTGTACAATGTTAAGCAAATATATAATAAATAATTGCATGTTTCCATGACTGTGTAATCTGATTTTGGTTTATAATTCTGTATGAAACAACTTTGTATTTTTTTCTTATGGCCCACGCAAGTAAAGATATGTAAAGCATGCTGACTCTTTTATGTTAATTTGCATCAATGATAGCTGGAAATAAATATAATCTCACAAATGAATGCATCTTTCAAGAATATATTTTTATAATAATACAAAGACAAGAGTGTTGTTAGCATCAACACACATTAAATGAGGCTATTACTATAAATACTTAAATGAGTGTTTGTGTCTCATAAAAAGAATAGTTCATTTTGCCATAATGATTCAGACATTTTTTGAAAATATAGATTAAGGCTTAATTTGCTACTTGTATTAGTGTTTTTTCTCCTTTATAAAATACCAAGTTTAATTTGAGATTATGAATTATGTCACTAGATGCCATTAAAGAAACAACTGTCAATTTAATTTAAAAAAAAAGTTCAAGTGAACCTCAACATGATCTATATTCACTCATTGTTTGTTCACTTGTTAAGAAAAAAATATATTTATGTCACAAAAAGCTATTTTTTCTTTCCAGATCAGAGATACAAAGTCAGCAGATCAAAAAACAACCCTTTTGCATTTTCTTGCTGAAATCTGTGAGGAAAAACACCCAGATATCCTGAAATTTCCTGATGAGCTGGAACATGTGGAAAGTGCAAGCAAAGGTAATCGATTAAGACTATTCTTAGCCTACGTGTTTTAGTTTAAATGAGAAGATTTAAAAGGAAGCTATGAGCAATATTAATCATAAAAGTTCTTTGTTGATGTAAGAAAAGTGGAATGATGGTTTTGGTTGACTTATATTTGAGCCAACTGAACTTTTAAATTACCCGTCTTCATTTTTAAACACTGTGAGCTTATTAAACCTTTTAGAACTCAAATCAAATAATTCATTCTATTTTTAAGTTGATATGAACTTAAATGTATGCTGTAAAGGAATCATACTTTGTTGATTTCAAAATAATTCTAAGACATTGTTCCTTGAGAATGTTTTAAAGATAATGTTCTGTAGTTTAGCTAAAGAGAAAGGACTTTGGAATGGATAAAATACAAGGCTGAAGTTTTGCCAACATGGCATAGGGCTTTCTTTCCAGAGATAACTCAATAGGTGCCAGGTGAACGTGCATAATCTTTTAAGGAAGAAGTGAGGAATAGTTGATGATGAGGCCATAGGAGTAAGGTAGACACCTTAGAAATATCCAAGGCAGACTCATGTCTTACATCACTGCATACCGAATTGAGGAATGAAAGCACAAGTGGAGCAGAAGGTTTGTAAGATTTTAAGGCACGGTAAGTAGTTTTGTCAATATTGTCTACCTTAACAAGTGATTAAGAAGTACAAGGAGAAACTTTCACAAAACACAAAATGAGAGGAAATATAAAGATCCGTAATGTTTAAAACTCATTTTAATAATTTTTATTTACCATGCTAGCCATCTATCTTTATATAATTTATAGTAAAATTAATTGCTGGAAGCTGTCAACCTTTATTATGCCACTATTTGCAGTGAAACAGAGCTCTGGAACCAGCCTCGGATGGTACCCCTTGCTCATGCTTTTGTCAGGATGCACGTTAGGCTTTATTACGAACTGGCATCCATCCTTTCAAGCCATCACTGAGAAAGAAGGAACTATGAAACTAAAGCTTTTGACTATTAACAACCTTTTTAAAATTTTGTCAAAGATACAAGCAAAGTCTTGCCAAACAGGGGGCTTCATTTCCTTCATAACATATGATGTATAGTACCTGACTAAAAACATATCACCAAGATAACAGAAAACATGTTTTGGTACAGATATAAAACAAAACAATGTAAAGAAATAGGTTAATATAATATTATGGATGAATCTCTCATATAAGAATTTAAGATAAGATTTAGAATGAAAGAGCAACTATATAAAAAGTAAACAATATTTTGTAGTAACAACAAATACATTTTTAAAAAGAAATCAGACAATTTGCAGACATTTTTAGAAAATCAGTTAGCATAAGAGTGGAGATAAAAGAACCCCATGAATGGTTATGAACATCCTACATGCCACATATCAACATCAGTACCAAAATTTGCATCTCTGTGTGTGTATGTGGGTATTTAATATACATATATATCTGAGAGAGAGAAAATATGGTTTAAATTATGCAATATTTTGCTACCCTACTCTGCACATATATTAACTCTTTTCAAAATAAAATCTATTTTTAAATGTGTGTATATGCTTATTAAATGAGTTTTAAATATTATGGATCCTTTTATTTCCTCTCATTTTGGGTTTTCTGAAAGTTTCTAATAATCTGTGACTTGGCCATCTGGTTTCCTCCTGGTTTCTCTTGATGAAAACTGTATTAACCCGTGAAGTTCCTATTAAATAACTTCCTGTTTTTGGTTTTATTTGAACTTTGTCTGACTTCATGTGTTTGTATATGTAAGTCATTCTCACACTATCTTAATCATTGCCACCAGGATTTTAGAAAACATACTCAAATTAGGTGGATTTTTAAAGATTATGTTTATGTTAACTCTATTGGTCCTTTGGTTGTCTTTATCAGCCATAGGATCAGGTTCTTAATGCATACAGAATTATGCATGTGAATACACACTGAGAACACAAGAGAAGCTGTTAGAACCTTGATTTCTAAACTATTGAATCTATGGGTCATTTTGGAGAAAATTTAAACTGCAACACTATGTGTCTTCTAATATGTCATTTTATATTTTTTCATTTATTTGTGTATTCAAATTTCTCCCAATATTTTTTATATTTTAGACTATATTATACACATTTCCCTACTTTATATTTCATGCTTTTAATCTCCGGTAATGATACCTTCTTTAAATTTTATGTTAGTATAGGTTAATGTAGAGAAACTATGTAACCTCTGAACATAGTACTAGTATCAAATCTCTATACATATTAAAATTATATATATATATATATTCTCATTTACTTTTACCACATTTTTATTTAAAAATTTATTTTTGTTGGTTTTCCCTTAATAACTTTTCATATTTTTATTAATACTTTGATAAAAATATATTACAAAAAAGAATACTTTGCCTTGTTCCCATGAGAAAGAAATCTTTCAATGTTTCAGCATGCCAGAACATTATTCCATTGTCTTTTGTCTTTCTTAATATACACAAAACTCTATTGTCAGTATGTTTATCATTGCTCTGTAAAAAATCCTATAAATAAACTATTGCTTTCCCTTAAAAAAAAAGAAGTACAAGGAGGATGGATCAAGGAAATATTTTTCTCAAGGTGATGTAATATGGGTGCATATTTAGTTTTTTTTCTTTTGGATAAGAGAAAGATATAATGTAATTATTATATTTTGTAACTTTTAAGGCTTAAAGAAAGGAAACAAACCATGTTTCCCAAACTTACTACAAACTAAATAATACTATTAGTGTCCTTTGAAGGGAGAGTCTGTAAAGCCCAGAATATCACTTGTAAATATTATTCTACAGTTCTTTGCTGCTATAGGATTGTTAGATCCTTGTCTTATTTTTAATTTTTTAATTGTGTCCTGTGCTGTGGATGAAGATTAACTATTGAAGATACATCATGATTTCATACTATTATGTATTTTTACTCTATATTAAAATTGTATAATACAATAGAAAGTTCTATTAGTAAGTATGTTGTAGCTTTTTGTATTCCTTTTGTTTAATGTATACCTTAGAGGCATTATTGAACTTCAAACAACATGTATCATTAGCGTATTATTATAATTGAAATACATAAAACACCACAAATCAAACCAGTTCAAAAATTAGCTAAAAAATTGCTGTTATTATTTTAACTGTCCTCTATCAGAATATTCTTCATTTAATTTGTTTAATAAATGGAATCAGTTCTAAAAGAAAATATATAAATTTTAGTTTAAAATAAATTGTCCTGTCAGTTTTATGGTGGTTATTTTCAATTCCTATATTTAGGATACCTTTTGTGACCACATCTAAACTACTTATCTTGAGTTGAATTAAACAGAACTGAGTTTAATTCAAAATATCTTTATTAATAGGATACACATACAGAAAGACATATTGCTTACTCTGTTTTATTTCACTGCAATAGAATAGCACATACTTGGGTAATTAGCAATGAAAATAGATTTATTTCTCACAGTTGATAGGTTTGGAAGTTCATGGTCAAGGGACTTTGTATATAACATTTTTCCCATTATTCAATATTTTCTGGTGATGTCAAAGAAATATTGGAATATATACTCATGTTGACACAAAAATAGTCACCTAATAATACATTTCTATTATAGAACATGTGACTGTATTTTGTACAATGCTTATATGTTTTAAATTGTTTCTAAAACATTAATAAATACTTAGGACCATTGTTACAACTGATAAAGGCAGACATCGGATCAAGACTGTTTAAGTTATTGTAAACGTCAAATTCTAATTGTATCATTTATATTTTCAAAGAATTAAGGGAGTGATTTTTTCTTTATCCTTATCTAGAAAATGATGATGAATTCCAGTAGCAGTACAATTAAATAAGTGAACTAACATATGCAAAGCATACAATAAGATCCTTGCTACTTAGCAAGTACACACCTCTAATACTACTATCATTAGTACTGATAGTAATAATAGTATTAACATTTGATCCACCAGTAAGGCCATTGCAATGTTTTGACTGTTAGACCAGAAGAGAATAATGTTAAATATGTCTTCTAGCTCCTCAAGTTTCATCTAAGCATGCATTTTATTCAGCTTTGTTTCTTTCATATGTCTTGAGCTTTTTGACTAATCCTTTCATTTCTTTCTTTAACGCTTCCATGACTTTCTTTCCCCCTGTCTATTTCAACAGCCAAGTTTATCCATTGTCTTCTGATTACTTGCTTTGTGTATTGAACCAGCCAGTGTTTTCACGAGACTGCTGCCAAATAACTCTTTTCCTATCTCACTGTTTGGGCTGCAGCAATCTCCCCTCTCCACTTGTTTTTGAGTAGCTCTTTTTTCTTTCTCTGTTAAATTCAAAGAGTTTTCAAATCAAAACTTCTTAATCACACCCTGCCTGCTTGCAGCCCACTTTCATTTCCTCCTAGTTCTTTCAGTATACCCACACATATATTCTCTTGAGCCATTTTTATTCCTTTATAATAATCCTGTCTCTGTGTACAATTTCCTGCTGCATCCCATGCCTGAAAATCTCACCTGCCTTGTCCTCTAAGACAACTGACTATCATTTGTCAAAACACTGTTCAAAATCCATTTCCTTTCTTGCTAACGTCTTGTTACCAAAGCCTCAGGAGAAAGAAATTTAAAGTTTAGTCTCTACAGGAAGAAAAGAAATGGTGAAAGGCCAAGTCATTCTGTGTTATTTATAGTTAAATGCTTTTCCTTAATATTTGAATCGAATTTGTCTTTGCTTCCCTAACATAAATTTTAGGGTCATTTGAGTCAAATTCTGTCACCTTCATTACTGTGTTAAATATACTGTATGTATAATATTCACACTCTCCCAGTGGAAATAAAAAATAGATCAACACTATTTAATTAATTTATTTTTGAAAATGGATCACGTCCTTGTGAAATGGTCGTCTTCTATTAAGAAACAGAACAGACTTTTAAAATTGGAAGTATAAAAATAATGCAAAACTTGAATTAATGAATGCACTACATTTCACATGTAGTGGACAATTGTATGGCCATCTTTTGTGAATATTAGAATTCAGGAACTTACTTTATGAAAAAAATGTTTTATGTCCAGTATGGCAAGCAAAAGGTATATTCTCATTCAGTACTAAAAGCATAGACCTCAAAATTACCGATAATGGAGGGAAATGTAATCACTTTGAGCTGAAAGAAAAACAAAGAAGTATGTAGAATGTAGGGAAACCTGTATTTGTATAATTATCTTTATTCTTCACAAAGCTAAGATTTAAAATCATGCATTTCTAAGAGAAGCACGCCATTGGTATCAACTTAGCATATTTTCCTAGAGCTCTGTAACTCAAAGGTATTGAAGAAAACACATCATTTTTACATTAAAACAGATATATATTACTGAGTAGAGTGCAAAAGCCACATGAATTTTTAAAATAAAACAGATGACTTCAAAGAAATTTCACAGTTGCAACAGATTCCTAGGGGTGTATATTCAATATTCAATTCCATTAGGGGTACTTTTGTGAGAGACGTTTATGAAACATTGCCTGGAGATTTCTAAAGTGGTTTTGTTTTTATTTGAATTTGTTTAGTTATTTAGTTAGCTATTATTGCTGGGACAGGAGAAGCAAGCAAGTAGATAAAGAAAATACAGTAGTTTCTTCTGAACATAAATTCTTATATATCTGAAGTTCAGAAGAAAATAGAAAATAATATCTTATTTTGGTGAAATTAGTTAAATAATATTGTTGAATTATCTTATTCTAGGGTAAATTTTAAGTCTACAGTTCATTTCATTAGTGGCTGACAGGTTAATATGTCTCAAGAAAGAAAATATTGTGGCTATACAGATTTTGATATCCTCAAATTTTAAAAAATATCCTTTATAACCACAATTATCTTTTTCCTAATTTTTATTTTAAATGATTATACATGCGTGGTGCAGTGTCTCTTGTTTTATGTGAAATTGACAAAAAACAGACATTTGGGGAGAGGGAAATTCAATTCAGAAAGTGCCCACATCAAATTGCCTGAGGCAAGCATGTAGTGGATATTTTTGATTGATGGTTGATGTGAAAGGGTCCAGCTCATTCTGGGTTGTGCCATCTCTGATCTGGTAGTCTTGGGTGATAAAGAAAGAAGACTGAGTAAGCACTCCCACATCCAGGTACATGCTTTGCATTCCTGCCCTGATGCCCTTTAGTGACGAACTAAAAGTTGATTTGAGATATGGTGTTCTATCACAGCAATAGAAATATTAACTAAAACATGTGAATACATGCTTATATACAATAGACATATAATGTATGAAGTATTTATAATTTACTAGACATATTTGGTGAATTCTTTATCTACTCTCTTTTCCAGAGCTATCACTTTAATTTTTAGCTTTCAGGACTTTGGTAGTTTGATGTAAAACTTTCACTGTTTTATATTTATATATTTGCATTTCCATGATCATGAATACCAGATGCTGTTCCTCCAGTACATAATAAACTTGGCATTTCACATCAGCATTAAAATACTATCACAATAGGTGCGCCATAGCTCTGTATTGCCTGACATTTTACAAAATGTAAAATATAATATGCCATTGACCAGTTAAGTAAAATGAAGAAAAATATTTTTAAAAATCTCCTGAACTCTCTTTGTACAAAATTCATGAACAACTGATCTTATTTTTTTTTTCCTGTTCTGTTCTCTGTTGGTAAAATCCCTTCTTGATTCTGATGGCAATAAGAATAGCTCTGTGCTAGATCTTAATGACAAATTGTGTTATTTGCAACACTGATGTCTGCCTTCATGGAGATTAATTACTAAATTTGTACTAAAGTAGTACTTCTGTTGAATTTGCTGCCTTTTAAAAACTCCCTTCCTTTGGTCATTTCTACTGATGATTTTCAGTAAAGTAGCTGACAACTGCCTATGATTAGTTTGGCCAGATACTACTTTTTTTCTGTTAAATTCATTTTAAGAATTTGACAAGCTTGCAAAGATTAGTGCCAGGTGAACTAAAAATCTTTCTTAGAGAGGAAAGATGCATGAAATCAGTTACTTTGCAGGTATACTGATGACTATGTAAATTTAAGTGACAACATATCTCTCTGGTGTTTATTTGTGAATTGTTTTCTACTCTACAGAACACTTGGTTCAGGTATCCTTCATATGCCTATAAACATGTCATCAAATAGAGTGCTTAGAAGTTTCTTTATTACTCAGTTCTACCTACCTAAACTCTAAAACATTAGGAATCACAATATAAAATCAGCAACTCTGGATTAGAGTAGCATGAAAATGAGAACTTCATTTCCATATTTCTATCATTCAGTATCAGTAATGAACCTCTTTCCTAGCAATGAATACGTTGTTCTTAAGAAGAGCAGTCAGGTGATCTAGTCCTAGATAGCTCTGAGCCATAATTGGGTTACTATTTCTTCATTGTTAACTATTCTTTATCTTAAAACATTTGTCTTCAAGCCTCCCCCCCTTTTTTTTCTTTTTAAAAATACACTATATGTTGTAATCCCTCCAGTTGTTGATTCTTCTGCAAAATGTAATTGCTTAAATCTAATTGATTTTGGATTTTACATTTGAAGTATTCCTTACTATGTGACAGCACTGCTGTGTCACTCTCTCTCATGTCTTTGGGAAAGTTCCTGCCATCCTTTCTTGAGAGAAAGCGCCTGCATTGCAGTGTTAGATTTTACATAATTAATGCTGGAATTACCATGTTATTTTTCTCATGTTTGCTCTCATTTTAACCAATGAGATTATTTCAGTTCTACAAATCAATATTTTTTGAATACCTCAAACATTAAAATAGTACAGGAAGGATAAGAATAGAGTTTTGCAAATAGACTAGTGTTTTATTCACTTGATTCTAGTCCACCCTAAGTTTCTGTAGTTCACAGGTTTGAATTTATTTAGATTTTGATGATTTCAATTTGCTTATCAAACACCATCACTCATCTCATTACTGAATTTGTACTCACAGCGTACTGTCCCTGTTAGTCTTCCAGTATGTTGGTTTTCTATCCCAGCTTCCTTCTCTACGTCACTTTTTAAAAATTGTAGAAGTTTTCTAGAAATATTGTTTATAAATTTATGCATCTTGTGCTATGAATACCTTATGTCAAAACAGCACAACAAAAAAGTCAATCTGCTTATTGATTTGCTTCATCTGTTGAATAAAGAATTAGGTTGGAGATAAGAAAACTGTGATGCTGTGTCTCACACTGACCAATGCTACAAACACACTGCTTCTAATTTGCTATCATTAATGCAGTATTCCTCTATTTTACAGAGTTATCACCTAAATGTACTTTCAAAGTCTAGATGATAATTATGGCTTCCTTACATATTAGTTAACAGAATGTTTGGGTGATTATTCCATTTTAAGATGAGGGAAATATTATATTGGTATAAATGATTGTTATTAATATTTAAAGACTGCTATGAACCCTGAATTTCAGAANNNAATCATTTAAAAATGTCACAGAACTTGAGATAGGATTATATTTCAAGTTATCATTGCTTCACCACTGCTATTTTCTGAATATTCCCAAAATTTACTTTGCAGAAACTGTATTAACAATGTGAATCTGGTATTCAAATGTGGTATATTTAAAAGGTGATTAAGTTGTGACAGTGATTATTTATGGATAATATTCAGGCCCCAACAATAGTTGTCTAAAGAGTTGGTTCTCTTTTGCTTGTCTATCATGTGTGGGCAGTATGATTCTGCAGGAAGACAAAGAAGTATCGTGCCATCTTGGAGGCACAGAGAATCCTCAACCATATCTATGAATTGTAACTGCATTGATCTTGAACTCCAGATCTTCTCAGCCTCCAGAACTATGAGAAATAATTGTCTCCTGAATAGCAAGTGTTAACAATGTTATATTCTGTTGTGGTAACAAAAACAAAAAGTTTTAAAACCCTACTGTATGCTCTAATACAGTTCAGTTTCTTCTATACATCTACTTAATTATTGTAAGGATCTTTTTTTGTGTGTGGTTTTTTAATTAATTAATTTATTTATTAAAAATTACCACCTCCTCCCATTTCCCTCCTACTCCCCCCAATCCCTCTCCCCCTCCATCTCCAGCCCTAAGAGCTGTCAGGGTTTCCTGCTCTGTGGGAAGTCCAAGGTCCTCCCCCCTCCATCCAGGTTTAGGAAGGTGAACATCCAAACAGACTAGGTTCTCACAAGGTCAGTCCATGCAGTAGAATCAAAACTCCGTGCCATTGTCCTTGGCTTCTCAGTCTGCCCTCATTGTCAGCCACATTCAGAGA
>LOEQ01008134.1:77372-95333 GCA_001685075.1 Bramus lutescens
ACTTTTTGAGGCAGGGTTTTGCTGTAGCTTTGGAGCTTGTCCTGGAACTAGCTCTTTGTAGACCAGGTTGACCTCAAACTCACAGAGATCTGCCTGTTTCTACCTCCCGAGTGCTGGGATTAAAGGCATCCACCACCACTGCCTGGTCCACATTGTTCTACTTTTATTAGAGGTGTGTACTTGTCTTTTCCTGAAAACAAAGCAAAACAAAGCCAAAAAATGACGTACCACTAAGGAACTGAAGCAAATAATTGCAATGACTTTTCAAATGGCACCAACATTGAAAGTGAGAAACATATATATGCTAAAATAAAATTGTAGACCTATAAGCAAGAAGAAGACAGATTATTCAATAAGCCTGCTGTAGCCAATAAGAGAGAAGGTGGGGCCAGAGAAAGATGAAACTTTTGTTGCCTTAATCACCTTTACCCCTTCCCTTGTACCAGTGTTAATGTGCCAATTTTATGACTTAGCAATAGAAAACAGTTGGGTCTTGGAAGTGTTTCCTACTCCTTATAGGCAAAGTTCTGACAGATATTTTTGTAGTTTTCAGGCCATGTAGTTTTTTTTTTTTATTTAATGAACTCCTGTCACCTCCAAATGCAATTAGCTTCCTGGTTGTTATTGGCAACATTTGTTTCAAGAGAAGTGTTACAGCAAGACTTCTCAGCAAGAAAAACATCTTAATAGAAATATCCATGGTCTCTGTATGAGAGGAGTAACTTGGGGAAAGGGAAAGTGAGAAGTAGGAATAAATTACATGCATAGCCCAGAGGGAAATGACCTTAACCAACTCTAGAAATGTTTGTACTTGAAATGAGGCAGGGATGCAGAAATTATTACCTAGATTTATAGAGCCAGAAAGTAACTTCAGAATAAATTATAACATAGCAATATACTAAAACAATGTAACTGTTCTGAAGCAGGATCTATATGCAAATACCTGTGGACATTCGTGGATGTCCAGTGTCTAGGCAGCCCTGCTTCAGGAGGCAGCTGCTTATTTGAAATCTCAGCTTGGATGGCCCTTGTAAGACTAAGTAGGCAAAAGATAATGTTTTATCGCTTTCTTGAAACTTCTCTGTTTATTGCTGGTCCCATAAACCGGGGAATCATTGTTAATAATTCCTTCCTTGTCCCTCACACTTCATCTGCAAATATAAACCTTTCCATTACCTTTATTCATCTGCTGGAAACTGTTGAGAGCTTTCGAACCATACTTAACATGACACCCAAAACTTCTTATCACAAGTCCCCACTTACCTGTCTAGCCACCTTGTTGTTTTTAAACCACTCTTTGGTACTAAGCAAAGGTATCTATTTCTAGTAGATTTATGAAATGATGACAATCAGATAAATAATCAAGGTTTGTCTTATGTGGGGACCAGTTTCAACAGTGAAGAACTCCGAGAACTATCAAAACGACATTCCTTTTAATTACCTTAGTTTACATTGCCTATTTCTGGGCATATAATAATCCTGTTAGTCTCTAAAGTAAGGTAATGAAGGAGGACAGTGCAACTACAGAGTTAATAGACCCCTGAAAGCATCTTCTCTCTGACCTGCAACCCTATTACCCGCAAAACAATTACTAATCCTGGCAGCAGTAATGTGGAATAGACTGAAATGGCTCCAGCATTATGACCTCAGCATAATGTCACTGATGTCATGACAACCCCTGTTCAATTTAAGTGAAATTGATGACTTTTTTCTTGTACTTACCTGGGGACTTCATACATTAAACATCCTCCCCCAAAAAAACTGGGTCAAGTACAAGAATAGCTATACTATATCATACAATCCTAGTAATTTCCCTAATGAGTTCAAGAATACAATTCCTGAAGTGTTTGGCCATGATTACATACCAGAAGAGCCAAGAAGATGATCTTTCTTTTCATGTAATATTTTAGCTTTATAAAGACACTCTCTACATATATTTAATTCCTACTTAGAAAACATTGAAATGGGTTACCAGTCCATATGCTCTTTCTATACCTTACTAACCATATAATATACTGGAAGAGAGCTGCTCTCACAAAGGAATTGTGAATTCACACTCAAAGATTAAGAAGTTAAGCCTGGCTTCATAGCTGTAGTCTGTGGACTTAGCACTGGAGGCAGACAATGGTGAGAGGATCTGAGCTTCTGGCCTGGCCTGGGCTACACAGTGAAACCCAATCTCAAACCAAGTAAACAAAAACAAATCAGGTAGTTGGTGTCTCCGTGAGAAACAGTGCTCACTGTATCATTCAGATTATCACAACTTTAACATTATTAAGTGTAAGTTGTTTTCTACATAATTTTCTTTTCTTTGTGATCTTTTAAACCATAGCCACTTAATCATTAGACTTCAGAATTCAGCCTACAAATAGATATGTACTGAAAACATCCAGATTTCATGAATTTAAAATTTTAGATATCTTAAACTTGGATTAATTTTCTGTCTAGGCTTAGTCAACATGCCCTTGCTTTCTATAGGTTTTGTTTCTTAATAACTTTATTAATTATTTTAAATCTTTGTACTGTCATATTAAGTAGTGTCTTTTGACAGTATTTACTTTTGTTATTAGTTTTCTGATTCTAAGGTAAAAGGAAAAACACATAGCATTTACTTTAGAAGTAAAGATATTAGTATAGGAAACATGAAGGATTTATCAGAAGGTTTTGGCTGTTATGTGACACTACTCCTGTGGAGACATACACAACTGTTTTCTCACCCAAGACCAAAGTACAGAAGTCACACAAGTACAACTTGCTGAACCAATGAGTTTGGGTGAAGTTAACTCACAAAAAGTGTGGATGAGGTGTTACTGACAATAACAGAAATGACTAATAGACAGTTGTGTCACCAAAACCCACCTCAGCATAGGTGACAGCTTATGAAAGCAGAAAACTTTGGGTTAACTGCACAAATTGCAGTTACCTCAATAGGTTAGAGCATGTCTCCTCCAGGTAGCTCACCTAGTCTGAGCTCCTTCTAGGCAGCTCATCTTTTCTGATACTCTGTTAGTCAGCTCAACTGGTTTCTTTTTTAGGTGATTAAGCTGTTTTGAGAATCACTCAGTGGTCCTTACTGCACATGTATGCTTTGATAGGAAAGAGCCTAGCAAGTCTTGTCAGTTTCAGGAACTTCCTGAACCTTTTGAGTTCTTTACTCCCTGAACATAACAAGTTTCCCCTGCAGAATGAAATATTTCTCCTCCCTTTAGAACATCTTATGTCTTAAGAAGCTTCACTCAAAGACACAAGAATTTATCTAGGAAGAAATTGTTACATAACACTGGAAAAGTTTTTATGAAAATTGAAAATAGCTCTCTGGATAGAGGAAATTGGAGGGGAAAACTTATGTAATCATATTATAATCTCTCTAAATAAAAGAAATGTTTAAATATAAACAAATGAGAGAATGTGTATATTCTAATTATGGTTATATTCTTCCATGTGCCTTTATAGCATTAGCATTTTCATAGATGTTGTTCCTCTATTTTAGAATCTATAATTTGGTCTTATTGATATCCATGGCTCTGATAGCTCTTAAGCCAAGAAGGTGAATTTGTGATGGGGGGGTGTCAAATTTGATTTCTGCAAGTCCTAACCACCTGAACCCAAAGCTTTTCATTATACTGATAGTTTTATAGTTGGGGATGGGTTTATCCACTGATGTACTCTACAGCTACAAAGAAAATGAATATGAATAATAAAGATTAATATTAAATTGCTACATTTTTTTCTTTAATAAAAAATAAGTGGGGCAAAAAAATAAGAATAACAATCTGGTCGTGTTGTAACACATCTTTAATCCCAGAATTCTAGAGGCAGAGTCAGGCAGTTCTCTGGTCTGCATGGCAGGTTCCAGGACAGCCAAGACTACATAATAGAGAGATCCTGTCTCAAAAATAGAAAAACTAAAATAATAACAAAAAATGAGAATAGCACTTCCACCATTTAAATTAACTATCCATGGAAGAGTTGACATGTGGGTGGTCAGAAATCTTTATTTTGCAAGGAAAATGATTTTTTTTTTAGTTTTTTCCTTTCATTTCTTTTCTTTCTTTGAAACATGGTTTAGATACATAACACAAGCTGGATGACTTGAGTCCCCGCTTTTGAGTCCCCGCTTTTGAGTCCCCGCTTTTGTACTTAAGTGCTGGTATTTACTAAAAACGTTCTTCCTTGATGAAGTTTGTTTTTCTGCTAACGAGAGCAAATAATTCCAAAGAGACTCTCTTCAACATGGCTTTAGAGGAGCTCCAGGTTGCTATGTATTTTTCCAACCCTGGCCTTGAGCTAAGACTGTCTGCAAAAGCAGATTTCAATTTGTTTTTCACCTTTGATTTGAAAATTCACAGATAGTTTTTGCTGTAGGCAGAATAACAGTTGCAGGGGAGACAGCAGGTGAAGGGAGTGTGATTCTTCATGGGCAGCTGGCCACTGTTGTTGAGTTTGTAGGCAGGATATAGGATTTTCCCCCTCCAAATCATTATTTAGAAAGTGTCACCCATTTTCCCCTTTCTCCTCAATCCAGCTAAACGTTAGTCACAACTTCTACTGATTATTGACAAATTTTCTTTCTATTCTTTTGACAAAAAAGCTTCATTTCTTTATTTAAAAATATTATGTTCAGAATGAGGTTTTCAGGCCTAGAATCTCAACAAATATATGACACAAGATGCCGAAATGCACTTGTTGAATTTATCAGAGGTAAACAGCATAACAGTTTCTTTGTTTAGTTACTATTGACAATGTAATAGTTTCCGTGTTTAGTTACTGGTGTTTTTCCCACCTCAGTTTCAGTTCATACCACATTATAAATTCAGTTTAGAGAACTAGCTTGCACTCAAGGGGACATCTTATAGGAAATATGTGAACACGTAGAGGGAACACATATTTTTAAATTGCAGTTACAAATAATGCTGCTTAACCTGGCCTACATGTATAATCACAGTCTAGTGAGTTTGAAGCAAGTGTTGAGTATATAGTAATGCCCTGCCCCATTTTATAATAGAAAAAAAAAAGAATGCTAAAGACTGGTAGCTAAGTTGCATATTCTCTTAAATTTTTAGACAAGAATTTTCTCCTAAGTATATGTGACTTCTAACTATATTTCTTTTTGGGGTGGCAGGGGTTAGGAATCTCAAATCTGAATCACATATACCATTTATTTTCCTTAAAAGTCCAAAGAAACCTATGCTGATGAGATTTTTGCAATTGTTATTATATAAACATATTCACATAATTTCTATAACGTTCATATAAAATGAAACTATTAGCCTATAAATGCACTTGAGAAAGAATACAACAATGTCTATAGTTCGGAGTGCTTTTAATGTTTCTTTTCTTTCTCGCACATGCTTTGTTTGAGCCATATTAATGGCATGTGTCTCCACTGATAATAATTCAACTGAATGTATTAAGTTATGGAGAATAAAAGAAGTCACGTTCGAGCCTGTGCAGTCATAGTTTTACAAGAGGAAGTTTCTACGTGGCATTTCTTTGAGTTGAGACGTAAGAAGAGTTCTGTTACTTTGTCAGTGTTTAAAATTATTAGAAAATTTTAAAGCAAAGGAAGAAAAAATAGTTTCCTGCGTAAAGCTTTTATGTTTGTATAAATTGTGCATTCTAAGTACAATCTAGAGATTGTCAATAACATACTGTTATTTTATTTCCTTAAATGCCTATTAGTTTTCTTATAGAGTAGGTAATTGAAGAGCCTTTACATCCAGTTTCTCATTTAAAATATTTCTTACATTTTGCTTGACTTAAAGTCACAAATTAAAGTAATTTGACTAAAGATAAGGCTACTATCATATATTTGTTTGAAACGAAGAAAATACATACATGTATTTTTCAACTGAAGCAAGTAGATAAGATTTGTGAATACAGCTCAAGAGAGTATATATGCTTAAAAGTTTATTTATGGAGTATGCAAAAAAAAGCTATAAGAAAGAACCTGATAGCTATAATTTAATTGTAGTGTTATAATTCAAATTCAGTCATTCAATAGCAGATATAAAAAATTAAATGAGAAAAAAATGAAGTGTCACCAGACTGACTAATCAGTTATTAAAAATGTCTACAGTAGGAATTTACTTGTATAGAAAATGTCTGCACTGTCATAAAAGACTTCTTAATTTATATTAGTGGACTAATTCAATAACAGGCACAAAAATACACTCTCACCCTTGAATCCATTCAGGAAAAAAACATTCCTAACCCACTGTACTGCTTAAATATTTTTGGAGCACCAGGAAGTATGCCCCCTCTTCTCTTTCTAGGTAGGCTAGGAACTCCATAAATACCCATTACAGGTTTTGACTGTTACTTTTTGTTTCTTACCCTTTGTGTGTGTGTGTTTGTGTTTGTGTGTGTGCATGCCTATGCGATTTTGTGTGGGGTGTATGTGTATTGTACCCGTGTGCCCTGGTAAATATGTGGAAGAAAGAGGATGACTTTTGGGAGTAGGTTTCCTATTTCCACCTTGTTGGAGGCAGTCTCCCATTTGTGTTGCTTTGCAGCCATCTTCAGGCTTAGTTAACTTGCCAACTTCTGGCTTATCTTGCTTGCAAAGTTTTAATGATTCTCCTGTCTTGCCATGGGTAATTGTGGGGATTACAATCTGGAATTTCTGCTTTCTCATCTGGCTTTTTATGTAGCTTCCAAGAATTGAACTCAGGTTGTCATGTGAGTGTGGCAAACATTTACCCATTGAGCTATCGCTTTGACTCCAACTCTTCACTCTTAAGATTACTGTAGTGTGTTCCTGGCAAGTAATTCAGCAGATAAATCCATGATCATTCTTTTTTTAACACTTTTTCATTTGTTCAATATCTTTTTAAAACTCTAGGAAGACAAAGTAACCTTTAAATGTCCCCAGGGACTATTGTACATGTCTTAGTTTCCAAAAAATACTCTTTAAATTTGAACTTCTATATTTTTCTAACAACTTGATTATTACTTTCTGTAATTATAATTGCTGCCCAGATCTAAATATCCATGTACTTTGTGAAATCTATGTACCCAAAGTACAAATTAAGTTTAGTACTCTTGATTAGAAAAAATACTAAAATTAAATTAAATCAGAGCGCAGTAATGATAAGAAGTAAGGGAGGTGCCTCCTTATTTTCTTAGATTATGACTGCACTGTTTAATTCTTAGTATCATATTACAGTAGAATTTTTATGCTGGGAGGTAGGCTATAGAGGGGAGAATAATGGCTTATACAAGTAATTGCATCCCTTAAGAAGACTAGCTGAAGAAATGGGTTATAGCTTGACTTAACTGAGAAGATGTAACCAATACTTTTCCTGCAAGTCAAGAGTAGTAAGTAGACTTGATTACTGTTTCACAAAGCAATTTTAGGACTAATAAGTGAGAGATTAAATGTGCTGATTTTGGTAAGTTATTGAAAATTAATGACATAAAATTTCAAAAATATCCCAAACTAACCAAGCCACTTAGGTTGTAAGGAATACTGTATTTTGAATCTTGTATGTGTACACCATAGATTTGCTAGGTAACCTTTTGGTAACATAAACGTAGGCACAACTCTGAACCCAGAACAAAGAAGTCCGTTAATACTTTTGGAAACATTTTTTAAAAGAAGCTAGCATGTGGTGAAATGGTATTCTCCAGCCCACTCTTCTTAGATACTTTTGTTTCATGTGGAGGTAAAAATCAACTATATAATTTGTAAAAACCCAAAGTGAAAATGGCAGTGTGGGCTGGAACTGAAAAAAAATATTTTCAAAAATATTAGCATCAAAACATTAAACAAATCTAGTGGTCTTTTAAGCATACCAAGGGATGGTATAGGTCTCATGCTCATGAAGTTATGAGTAATGGAAAGACTCTGAGACACTAAGCAGCAAGCTGTAGTTATTATAAAGCTATGGCCAGCTCTATAACTTAACCCTCTTATATTTGCTTTCTTCCTTTTATTCTTCATGCCTATTTCTCTGGCATTCTCCACTCTCACCTCAAAACTCAATAAAACACTAAAAAGTAAACGGTATCATAAGCTCTGTTTTATAGGGACCTTGACTATATAAATGACCCTTTTCTGATTTCCCTTTAATATGACTTCCTAAGTCAAATTCTAAATAATTTTACCCAATATAAAGAAAAATATGTTATGTAATGCTGCAAATGCTTACATTTTCATGTAAGGTAGGTTATGTCTCAAGCATTTTATCCTATTTTTTGGTTACAATACTAATAATTCATTACAAATGTAGTACAGAGAAACTAATAAAGTTTTCCATTACTTTTCTTCTCTCTTTTTCTGGCTTTACCTTTGCCTAAGTTATGTCCTGCAGCCCTCTGTCTTATGTTTATTTATAGGCAGATTTCAATTCTGCCTTTTTTATGGTTGTATAGAGGTTGATATATTAACTGCCAATCATCATGTATAACCTCTGCTACAATCTTAGCTATAGAAATGGGCATAAATATAAATATAAAACAGTATTTCTTAAAATATGCATATTCAATAATCATTTATTGAGTGTTATGTATAAAGTACAGGGGTAAATACAAAAGGAAAAACAAAGGCTTAAGTATTTGTCTTACCATTACCATCTTACATGGGGGCACAATGAGGTAAGGCTTTAGACCATTCTATAAGAGTAATAATGATCAACACACACACACACACATACACACACATATATATATATATACATATATTTTGTGTATATATATATATATATACAAAATAGGTTAACAAAAGGAAAGCATAGCTAACATAATTAGCACTTTGTAAGACATGGGAACCTTTATGAACAAAGACCCATATAGAAGTGTCATTTGTACAATTTAATGCTAATAAAATGGAGGGGGCACCACATCAAGACTTTCCATGAATCTGATAGACTTCTTGTATAGCAATCCTTCCTCCCACATATGAAGCATCACTCCTCCCAAATGAACCTCTTCAAGATAAAAGAGAGGGACCTTTCTAGATAATATGACTCGTTTTGGGGAAGAAGATTTCTACTTTCTATGAGATAGTTACATTGGAAAGAGAAAAAAAATAGATTCAGTAACTGTCATTCTGGAGATGTCAGGAGAAGCAATCAAAAAGTTGTTGTTTCTGAGGCCTTTCAGTCTCCTGAGGTTCAAGTACTCAGCATGCCAATAACATTGGTTCTAAACCCCAGCCATGGCTCAAGATTTAAGAAAATTATAAGACAAATTAAGGAACGACATAGAAGATGACAATGAATTGTAGAGAATTTAGAGAACAGATCTGGACAAATTTACGTAAAATTGAGGATCTGACATGTAAATTGGTAAGGACACTTCTTAAAATATCGGTTTATTCAAAGTTAAATAAGAAAACATATGTTAACAAAACATTGCAAATTTATTGAGACTTTGTATTACATGGGAGCTTTCCTAAGAGAATTAATAGCCTAAACTTCAACATTGGCTTTTAGCTGATTTGGTGAAAAATGGAGTATTGTAAAGATATGTGAGTGGAAGAACAAAGAAAATGTCTGTACGCAATGTAATACATTGGGAGTGGAGGGCTATTTTTCCTCCCTCTGTTCCTCTTCATAGATCATAATGCGCCTTACCTCTGCTTCCAAAGAGGTTACCTGTCACTACCATAGATTAGACTATTGTCTTAACACACACACCACGTTCTTGTAACCCAAGTGACTCAATACCCAGTCAATTTCACATATTTTGTTTTTTTTTTTCAGGAATCTCTTAGAATGGGAAAAGAGAAATCTTTTGAATAGTTGGGGACACTACAGAGTAAGAACATATGATAAAAATTTAGTTTTAAAATTAGAATGGTTTGTTTTTCAATAAACTCATCCTTTGTTTTGGCAAGGCAGAACAGTTCTTAAACATCTCTAATAAGGATACTTTCCAACTTCCCAGATATAAACAAAAAGAACTATATTGGACAGAACTATTTATACTGACAAGTTAATATAAAAAATAATCTTCAGTGTTAGTATTTGATTTTCAGTCTCTTGAACTTCCATGTCTATTAAGTTGATTTCTCCTTGTTGAATTATAAAGGTAAACTTGTCAGGGTGATGAATTTGGATCACAATAATCTGAATTTTGCCAGAGGGTAGATTTAGTCAGTCTCTTAAATTTTTTATTATGATTCTGATGTATCTCTAAAGCAGACAAAATTTACTAGAATAAGAACGGTTTTTCTTTTTGTGTGTTTCATATTCTTTAGTGGAAACAGTGTTTCAGAGGTATGGATTTAAAAACCAGTGTCATAGGCTATGTATCAAGTTGTAACTATTCCCTTGTCTCCTCAACTAGAATTTCCTCAGATTCTGTTGGTACTGAGAGAAGTGTCTCTGTACACAATCAGTTCAAAGTCATATAGTAATATAGTAGAAAATTGTTACAAGATTTTTTTCTTCTTTTTTTCATTTACTCCAGAAATTATGGCACCATGAGAGATCCAGAGAGTATACCTGTATTTAGGAGCAGTTTGGGATACAATACATAAAATTATTAGTTGTCAATGAGAGAAAAGGAAAAGAGCAGAGAATATTAGGGGTAATTAAAGTGACTAATGATAGTATTTGAGGGCATGCTGAACCTTTGTGGGTGTGTGTATGTTTGTGCATATGGTTTGCTCTAAGCTTGCCTTCCATATCAACAGTTACTTTACATAGCTCTCTTAAGTATGAAATCTTAAAGATGGGAATTTTTACCACAGGTGTTGGTTTATAAAACTCAGGGTTTCGCAAAAAAAAGCAAACATTTCATTCTTTTATATAATTTAACCTTAAATCATTTATATAACCAAGGACATGCATTAATAAGATAAGTTCTCTTTGAACCTTAATTTCTCTTTAATCTTCAATTTAGATTTTAAAGAATGAAATAGTAGGTGTTCCATCAATAAATTTAAATAGGAATGGGTTCATCTGAACTAATGGCTGAGTAAAATTGTGACATTCCCATATTAAATATGATGATTTGGTATATTACATTACACATTTACATTTAATTCATAGAGAGTAGAAATTTTATGAGCTGTAATTCAGAAAAATGTGAAGTGACTTTATGGAATAATTCTCCACATTTAAAAAAAGGCTTTAGCAGATACTGTTTTTAGTTGTTTAATAGAATATCTAATATTAGATGCTAAACACTTTGCACATTGTTCTTTAGTTTCAGCTGAAATTCTCAAGAGCAACCTTGCAGCGATGGAACAAAACATTCTTCATCTGGAGCGTCACATCAAGAATTTCCCCAAAGCAGAAAGTCACCATGATAAGTTTGTGGAAAAGATGATGATATCCTTTAAGCATTTTTTATGTGTTTGTCTGGGTAGCTGTCTATTCATCTGTTTCATGTGTGGTTAGTTGTACTAGACTCCAACAGTAGATTAATTTGTGTGCAAGCTGAGCTTCTTTTTATATTAGCAACATAAATTTTATTTCACAATGTTTTGAACCTGGTAGAGTAAGCAAGGGAACAATTAGATCAGAAAAATTGCCATTTCTCAAAGACAAATTTTATTTGAAAGCCCACAAGATATGCAAGGTAAGTCTTAGGATGTCTGATTATACCTGAAAGAACAAAGCAAATAATCCTCTTTTGTAGCCAAATGCTTAAGGATAGAATTATCATGAGAAAATAATTTTGGTGGGAGGATTTATAATTTTTTCTATTTTTTGGGTGTGTTCGCTTGCATTTTCTGAGGATATACATGCATTTTGAGAAGAGATGAGAGGATGACTAATATCAGTAGACTGAAAGCTAAATGGATAGATATATGAATGGAAAGAGAAACAAATTGAACTGTAACTATAAGAAAGGAAGAAGAAGTAAATATTTCTTGCTACATAGACATTTAGGAAATTCATATTTTATATACACTATACTGGTAAATTATGTGTATGTATATATGAATTTAAAATGAGAATTGATAAACTACATTTAGTTTGAATTGTTTAATGTTCAAGCTGTTGTTTGAAGATAAACTACATTCAGAGCTGTTTTTCATTATTTTTTTAATTCTGTATTTTCTGAATCCATATATATATATAAAAGCTATATCCTCCTCCTCTGGGTTTAAATAGGTATCTTGAACCGCAGATTGATTCACTAGTTTATATCTCTACAGGGAATAAATACTGCAATTTCTTTATCAGATAATAAGTAAATTCCTTCAACAACTGTATGGCAGTCACCTTCTTTCAAGGTTAAATCTATCGCCTTTTTCTCCTCTCCTGTGTTTCTTTACTAACCAACTTAGGCGTTATGGTGCTAAGCCTAAAAATTACTTAAGACTGGTACTTGGCATTTATATAAAAATTTATTTTCCACTCTTTTTTTTGCCTCATAAAGTAGTGATGTGTGGTCGTTTAGTGATGTTATATTTGTTAATAGGGATATTGGATGGGCAAATTAGTGAACCATTACAAGCAGGAAGTCCTTGTCTAGCCTTAGGTTGTATAACTGGCCACAATGGAATACTTAATATGAACCTTTTGCTTCATTGGTGATTAGACTTATTTTTATTTCAAATATGTCATATTGTCCATTGGCCAGAAGCATACCTTTTTTACTTTTTAATTTTGACTATTGTCTCATATTTTTTAAAGTCAGTTTGAGATCTCCTTGTTCTATGGAGTATTTTCTTTTAAAATTGGCTCATGTGCCTAAAACAGCATGCAACATGTTGCTCATTTTGGAAAAGAAGGAAGGAAGGAAGGAAGGAAGGAAAAAACAAATTTCAAAACCTAATGAGCTTGGCCTGGACTCTCTATTTTATTTCTCTGAAATCCACAACTTTCTGTATCTGTATGACACAGGTGAACAACTATTCTCATTTAAGTGCTACTCAAGTGTGACTTTTTGTCCACAAGGAGATTGGAAATGTAGTAAGATGTATAGGACTCTCACCTTGCAGTTCATATCAAGAAAAATATGGTAATTTATTACAGAAAAGGAGGATATTAGTGTGCTGAAAATTTTGAATTAATAAATTATACTAGTGAAATTATTGCTCAGATTAGTCTTGTTCAGAACTCTGCAGGAGTGCTTAGGGAGAAGTTCACTCTTCTAAAAAGACACAAGCAAAATGCAAGAAGGTCACATGTATGCTGTATTTTGAGTATTTCTGGTACTTTTCTGTCCAGTGATCTAAGAGATGAAAAACATAGCTGACATAGGACATTAGAGCCTAACTCAGGTCCTTTGGAAGAATATCCAGTTCTCATAATCACTGAGCCATCTCTCGGCCTCTGGATTCTGTTTTACAATGAATACCATGTTCCCGTGAGTGATACAGGACTCTGCATGGTTCTGTCATCTGCCAATAGTTTTGTTTCAGATCACTGACCCTTTAAGTAACTACAGCGCAAATATGGCAGTACTTTACCTAACTAACTATAATCTTTCTGTAAGAACTTGGAGTTAAAAAAAATGGACAGGGACAGCATTCCCGTGTCTATGGCCTTTGTAAATAGCAACAGCACTATGAGGATGGCTGCTGAACGTGTGAGTTGAATCTTCACTAGATCACCAAGTCAGGCTATGTCCAACCTCCTCGTGCTTACCATTACTCTTTCGCAACATTAATTCAATGCTTATCATACCTAGACATTGTCAGTCCATTGACTACTGCAATGTACACAATTGGAAGCTCAACTTTAATATGCTGGCAGCCTGGCATTTATAATCTTTCTATATACTCTTCCTTTACCAGAGATTATATGTACCTATCAAATATCTACCACCTAGCACACTCTAGACACTCAGTAATTGTTTGTAAAGTAATTAGAAACTGAGGAATGCAAACACCTTCTTTGACTTTCCCCATATAGACTAATATTGTTAAGAAATAGTAAGATTTCTTTACTATTATTTCTAAAGAATTCTCCATATAAATATAATCAAGTATTTAAGTAGCATTAAATTACTGTTTTAGACCTTGCATTTAAAAAAAAATGTATGGTCAATTTTAGAAGTTATCATCCATATATTCTAAAGTAATTGTTTTGTTTAAAGCTAAAAAAATAGATAGACCTCAAGATACCAGTGTGGTGATCCAAGCTTGAATTCCCAGTGGTTTTAGGACTGTAGCGGGAATATTACCATTAGTTCCAGTCCAACCTGAGCTATATCGTAAGACATTGTCTCAAAAATTTTAAAGGAAATGTTCTCTTATAAATGTAGTTGCCCTACTTCTAGCTTCTTGAAGGCAACAACTTTTTAAACAAGAATGTCACTTTTGTTTCTCCTTTCCTAGCTAAATTGTTTATTTCTGACTCAGAATAAAACAGTGTAGGGCAGAAAAAAAAATCTCTTTTCTCTCCCATTGTACAATACATGACTTAACACGCCTATAAAAAGACAGATTAAAGGAGGATCTATAAAGTTAATAAATGAATTACCTGCTACAGGAGGGAGCACTCTGAAAAAAAAAAAAACGGGAGACCTGGCTTTTTTATGGACATTTACATAGAAGTCCAAATTGAAGTTGAAAGGATGTGATCCAACCGTAATTAATTGGAGGGATGAGAAAAGATCTAGCAAGACGTTTGTTTAGATACTTCTTACCTTCTTTACATAACGTTGCTTACCTCTAAGTAGAAGGCAGGACACCTGTCACATGTCAGAGGACTAGGGAAGACAAGGAGAATGATTGTTGCAGCTTCTTTGTGGCCAGCTGCTGAGATGAAGAGTTAGGCAATTAGAATTTTGTGACCTACTTCAGAAGGTTTTGTCCTCTGAGTTTTACCTCATTCTCCTTCAGTTTATACCTTTCATTATTCCTCTTGCTATGGCCTGCATATCTGTGTCCCATCCATAGTTTCTGTTGACACATGATCTACAATGTAACAGTATAGAGCAGTGGTGCCTTTTGAAAGTGATTAGTTGTAAGAATAAGAACTCTTCTTGATGTGTGAAATTTGTTCTTCATAAAAACACTAGAGAAAAAAAAACAGCAGATTCTCCCCACCCCACCCCCACACACATAGAGGTCATTTTTTTCTTTTGGGACTCTGTCATAGGAGGACACAGCAGTAAGGCATAAACCATTACCACCAGAAATTAATTTGTTGGTGTCTTTGTCCTGGATTCTTTGCCTCCATAACTATGAGAAATTTCTATTGTTTATGAATTGCTGAATCTCAGATATTTTCTTGTGGAAGACATAAATAATGTAAAGCTGCCATATTTGGGGTAGAATTTTCTACATCCCAAAAATGAGAAGAACAAAACAAATGAAATTAATTTTATGGGTTATAAACAAAGAGCCAATCACAGTGTCCAGATCTGTAATCCTAGGAGTTGGAAGGCGATGGAAAGAGTATCAGGTTGTCAAGACCAGAATAAGCTGCATGAGTATCCAAAAAAGGAAAATAAATAGATTCAGCATGCACATTTATATATAACCATAAAACTGAACAGTCATCTGTCATGGAAACATTTGTTCTTCAAGCTAACATGTTCATCACAACCCTAGTCTTGGAAGTTTTATTGTTGTTGTTTGCTTGTTTGTTTGTTTTGGGGATCTAGCTCTAAGCTACTTGCAAGTTAACCAAGTCCTATATGACCAAGCTTTATATCTATTTGACTGGGAGTTGAAATAAATATATTGCTATGATTTTATTTAGGTTTTTCTTTTTAAAATAATCATTGAATAGTGTGGTTTTGTTTTGATTGTGGATTAGTTGGTTGATTTTGGTTTTTTTTGTTCTGTTTTTTTATTTTTTATATTCAAAAATAATTTTTGTCATCCAATGTTATGATTAGGCTTTTCTCTTCTACTAGCTTTTCCCAGATCATCTCTACTTCCCTACCCACCCAATTCCATAACTTTTCTTTCTCTCAATAAACACAATAAAAAACAATAAACACAAACATGCGAACACAAAAAAACACCCCACAAAAACACAAAATTGAAAACCAAATTATATAAGCAAAAGTCCAGTAAGACAAAAAAAAATGATGGAACAAAGCAACATTAAACAAAAGGTCTACAAAAATACCCTTGAGTTTGTTTTGTTTTAGCCTTCTAATTCTGGGTATGTGACCTATCTTGAAGTGTAGCACAAATTCTAATTGATTTTAAAAATAAAATTCCCATGTCAGATATAGGGGTAGATGCCAAAAGATCAGAGAAGCAAAGCAGCCAGCCACTAGTTCTTACCTCTAACCAACTCCTCAGACCAAATGGGATATCTTGTCTCTGCAAGTCCTCAGACTGAATATGATGAGCTTCTGTCTCCTCCCAACTTATATTCCTCTCTCTGCCCAGCCATATCCTTTCCTGTCTCTACCTCCCTAGTATTGGGATTAAAGGCATGTAACTCACAAGTACCTGGATTAAAGTTATGAGTCACCACCGCCTGGCTGTTTCTCGTTGAGACTGAATCGATCTCGTATTGCCCAGGGTGGCATTGAACTCATGTAGCTGCCTCTGTCTCCCCGTGCTGGGATTAAAGGTGTGTACCACCACTGCCTGGCCTCTATGACTAGTGCTTGCTCCACACTATGTTCCTCAGGTAAGCTTTACCACAAGACAACCTTGGAGAAGATAAATTTTCCTCTGTAAGCAGATAGTAACTGAAGATAGCTTCCTGATTAGGGATGGAAACTCATAAATAATTAGTGTTGATAATTAACTCTCATTGATTGAGTGTTTACTATTTGTCAGATGACCTAATTTTGTATATTTGGTGTTTTTAAAGTTCTTGTTTATTAAGTGAGGAATAACTTCTATCTCTACTGATAAAATTAGCTATAGCTATGTATGTATCTACAGTTATGTCAGGATAACTTCAATAACTCATAAAGTTACTTTCTGTCATCCCACATTCTTAATTCATTTCAAAGGTCCTCTCTCTTTATCTTTTAAAGTTACCAGGAGGTCTATGTCTGCATTTGAAGCCTACTGAGGATATTGGTGACCTGTGATTCAGAATCAAAGCCTGCTAACTGTTCTTTGAAAACTAACCCATGCTTGAGAGACATAGTGCTCTGCGAATGAACTTGCCAATCGTAGGCCCTTCCTTCCAAGACCTGTGGTGTCATTGATATTATGTGCAACATTGTAACCTTGGCCAGCACTGTAATTGTGGAAGACTTGGGTTGTTTATTTTGTTTCTGTGTTTAGAAAAGAAAACTTAATAATTTTTTGCATACCTGTGATATGATTGATGGTTTACAACTGCAACCAAAGACAGATTAACAATAGAAGAACATGAGAAATTTGTTTAACTGCTTTATGTGTCAAAGGAGCCTTCCAGACAAGAAGGCTCCAGAGGAAATGTCCATTTGCATACTGTCTGATGAAAGCAGTGCCTAGCTCTAGAGAAAAGTGATTAGATAAAAGTAGTATGAAATGTTGTTAATCATGTATAGGGAGGGGAGGCTTAACAAGAATCTTTCGTGTGGATCCATTGATAGCCCTCACTCAAGATACACTATAAAGCAAGATAGACGACTTTCACCTGTGGTGAAGGCAAACGCTATTAACCTTCCTTGATTTTATAGGCTGAGGGAGGTAAATTTTACTTTCACTGATCTGCATCCTTGGGCTAAGTCAGTAGAAAGGCTAAAAGATCTTGTTTCTGTGGCCTTTCTATTTTCCTTCAGGTCACAATGGTTTCCTAAAGCATCCTGCTCTGTGGCAATGTGCTCTGAGATCTGATACATGGTATTTGCTCTCATCACCTGCCTTTCCTCCTTTCCTTCTCAGGCTCTCAAGAAAGAATTATTTTAGTTACTATGCCAGGCTTTTTCAGGCAGGAAAGAAACTCATTCCTAAAAAGAGAGATGTTTTTACTTGTAGTCAAACTCCTTGTTTTTGGTTTTGTTTTTCAGACAGTGTCTCATAGCCCTGTCCTGCCTGAACCACTCTGTAGTGATGAGAGGAGCGGGCCTGCTTTTTGTCTGGCCATTTCCAGCACGGCTAGCTTATACTCCGAAATAACAACACACAAATTGTATTCATTT
>LOEQ01008135.1:13390-24726 GCA_001685075.1 Bramus lutescens
CTAAAAACCCCAAAGTGAGGCGGGGGGGAAGGTTTAGAGGTTGTTCAAGATCATAGTTTTCTTCCTTGTATCTCTTAGTTTTATAAAACATTCCTAGTCAGATTTGTTCAATAAAATAAAGCCAAGAGCAAAATAACCTGTGTAGGGTCCCTCTGGATAAGTTTTATTTTTTATTTTATGAGACTGTTACATGAATTCCATGGTTTTTGTCTTTAGGTTTGTACTCAAACGCAATGAACAAAAACAAACATCTTTTATATATGTAAGTAAGATCAGTTCTTAGACTTGAAATGAAAAGTGATTGTTAAAAGAATCCAATTAATTAACCAATTTTTTCATAAAATAAAATATTAAAACAAGCAAATATCACCCAAAGGTGAGCTCACTTTGCCCTCTGTTCTCATCCTCTGAGCACTGTTGAGTGTGAAAGCAATTTTGATCCGTGGAGTTTTTTTTTTTAAAACTGGCTTAACAGGCCATCAACACAACAGCGCCCTCTACTGGTTCAGTGTTCCATACTGCGCGTGTTTTATGAGCAGGAAAAAAAATTGATGAGGGGAAAATCATTTTGAAACCTCTAAGGAAAAAGGACTTTATTCCCTAACAAAACAAACAATGAATTTTTTAAAAAAACAGGTTTTGAGTGTAATGGTGATTTATAGGGAAAAGAGAAGATGGGAATATGTGTTTAATGAGAATAAAAATGTTGGGAGATTGTAGAATTAGGTGAATATACGGTAACACTATTGACCTACTCCATATTTAGAAATGGTTAAGATAATAAAAATTATGGAGTGTGCATTTTACCATAATCAAATACAAACAAACGGAGTGGGTATGGAGTTCAATTGGTCTAGGGTTCCATCCTAAGGAGAAATCAGGAATGATGGCAAATACCTGTAATATCAGCACCTGGGAGGTGGAAGCAAAGTCTAAGAGTTCTCTAAGCCGCACTGAGATCCTGTCTCAAAAAATGGGCAAAACTCAAAACAAATCTAGTTGTAGTATAAATGGTCCAGAGGAATGGTAGCAGTCTGAGTTAAGACTTTATTACCTCAAGCAAAGTTTATCATAAACCAAACCTTCACGAATTTACTGGAAATTTTAATTTCTGTCATTTTACAGAAATTATCAGCCATTTCTCTAAACTTGCTAAATATAGCTAGGAAACAACTTAATCTTAATTTTTACGCTGATATATTTGGTCTTACACACTTATAGAAATATGTATAAAAAGATTAAGAAACTGTTAATTATTTTGACAAATGATATGGTCTTTAGTTTGAATGATATAAAAGCTGTAGTGTACAACTAAATGGAGGACTAAATTATCTTCATTTTCATTATTTTTTATGGAAGTTGGTGTTTTGCCTGCACATAGTGAGGGTGTTGGATCCCCTGGAACTGGAGTTACAGATAGCAGTGTTGACACTGGGAATTGAACTCAGGTCCTCTGGAAGAGCAGCCAGTGTTCTTAACTGCTGCATCATCTCTCCAGCCCCTGCTGAGGAGTACTCGGTCCCTGGAAGACATTTGGCAATGTCTTCTGGTATTTTTGATGATCATAACTGAAGTGTAGAGAGTGCTACTCCCCATAGCCCTAGTTTAGACTATCACTAAATGTTCTACTGTCAGGTCACAGTCACAAAAAACAAAAAAACAAAAAAACAAAAACAAAAAATCAAGAAACCCACCTGCATAGGTCATCAACATCAAGTTTCAGAAATCTCAGGCTGGAGTCTTCTGATTTCGCTCATTTTTTCTCAAACTTGGCTGCAGCTTTTCTTCCATCTGCCATTAAATTGCATTTCTTGCCAGTTCTAGTTTCTCTTGGGAGAGAACCCACACCCATAACTTCAGCTATTACTTGTACGATGCTGAATCCTTTGGTACAAATGTTCTAGCTCTAACCTCTCAAGATCCTATTATTTTTGGTTAAGATTTTCGGTTTTTATTAGTAGTGATTGATATGGTTATCTATAGTTATAGGGCTGAATTGGGGACATATTGGATGTAGGAAAGGCAAAAATGGAAATGATGACATTAGATTTTAATCTCATTTTTTAATTGAAAAAAAAAAACATAGGGCCATTGAATTTTACCAAATCTCTATTGGTACCTAATTTATGTAATAGGCTGTGCAGAGTGGTTGGAGGAAGTAGCCATCTTTGAGGTGTGAGGTAGCTCTGGCAGTAAGTGCTTTAAGTGCTTGAATATGGCATCATTTTGCACATAAATTATCATAGCTAGAAAACAAATTCCAATAATTTAATTAATTAAATACTGCAGAGCTTGAGAACGGGAAAGTTTGTTAAAAGGGAATGCTTGTGACATTATGGGTTGAAATTTCTTCATTAAAACAATGAGGGCAGAAGTGGGAAAGTGTGGTTTAGTTTGTGAACAGGCAAAGGGACAGAGACATAAAAGTTATTGAGAGATGAAGATCAAAGAAATGCAGAAGTCTTTTCTCAGTTTTGTGGCACCTTCTGGTTAACTCTTTCTGGTTTCTTACCATATAACATAGAATATAATAACATGGGACAATAGTAAGATGAGTCATTGTTTTCCATAGGCCTAAGAAAGAAAATGTAGCCAATTAAACACGAAGTGCCACCATTTGTCTGTTTTCAGAGAAATCTTGGATGTTGGAATGAGAAAAAAATACAGTGAATTTTCAAGATGACAAAAATTTCAAACTATGGAGGAGCCACAGTGGTCCTGGTTTGTATGACACATGTTGAATTTATTGGGCATCAATTTCCATAATCGGCTTGAAATTTAACACTGTAGCCAATTAGTCAACATATTTATATACAGCTTTTTAGATGGTTGTGCCCGCTTTCATGATTCTGTGATGTGTGTATAAAACTGCACTGTAAAATGCTTAATTTCTTTGGTTACAGCACCCCCGTGACCCTCCCACACACCCATTAATTAAGACATGCCCTGTTGGCAAGTTACAGGAAAATTGACATTTTAAAAATAAAACTGTACAAAACTCTCCATAGTTAATTAAACTGTGGGAGAGATGTGCTAGCTGTGCTGTGGAAAAGCTTTTTATTAAATGTGCTTTTGTTTTTTGCATTCCATTCTCGTAGAAAGGTTAAAATGGGATGGGGAAGGAGCGCTGCGGAGGCGGAGAAGGGATATACGTCTCAGGGATACAGGAAATACGGTAACAGCGAAACCAGGAGGAAGCCAGCCCCGTGCCTGGAGGGGATCCGCCATCTCAGATCTCTCGGCCTTGCCAGGGCCCACCAGAGAAAACTGACGCTCTGGTCCGGCCATACCTATGGGGGACCAACCTTGTGCCTCCGGGAGATCCACGCTCCCACCAGGAAATACGCGGGAACCCAAGCCTCCAAAAAAGCGCTGTCTCCTGGCTCCGCGGTGGGATTATCCAGAAGGGACTCCCAGTGGAGGTAGTACCACGCTCCCCACGGCGCCTCCTCCTGCATCTGCTGGACTGAAGTCGCACCCTCCTCCTCCGGAGAAGTAGTAAAATAGATTTTTCCCAGCCTAAATCAGGTCAGATACTTTCTTTCTCATTTGGGACATCCAGGCTCTCTGAAACTTAATTATGCTTTTCCCCAGCTGTTCTCCCTTTTCCTGTTCTTTCCACAAATTCAAAAANAAGAAGAAGAAGAAGAAGAAGAAGAAAAAGAGAAACAACATACAGGCGTTGAATGGCTCTTTTACAAAGCACGGTTGGATGAAATGGGTATTTGATTGCACTGAGTAGTTAAGATATTTCACGTGAGATAACTGAGTTTTTAAAGTAAACTGCAGTATTTTGATTTTCGTGACAGGCCACGGTGTAGGGAGGTACTAACAAAATGTTCCCTGGTCGATAAATTAAAACCGAATTGGGATTTACTATACTGTTCTCTCTACTTTTGTGTATATTGGAATTTTTTTTTTCCATTTAGATGGAAATGCTTAGTTCAAGAGTAAAGATGTGCTTAAGGCCTAAGGCCTGTAAGATGAGCTCTGAGAACTAGGGTTTTTTTTTAATGTAAAATGGGATTTAGTAAGTGAAAACAAAAGTTACAAAATGATGCTCAAACCCAAGTACCATAAAAATGTGCTTGTCCGAGGTATTCAGAAATCATGGATGGACCGAGTCTCTGCTTGTTAGTAATGAGAGCCATCTAAATGGAAGGGAAAACTTTGGGTGGGCCTTAAAGGGTGAGTGACATCTGCCATATGAGATGGACTGCTGTTTAGGCCTGGTGTTTCCTGGATGAAAGGCCCAGGGCAGGCTTGTTCTGAGGCAGCTTGCCTGTAATCCTGATTGTGTGAAAGAAATGAGCTACAGGCTTTGACCATTTGCTAAGGAGTACGCAGTTTATTTTCGAAGCAAGGAATATCATATCATGGGTGATTTTCAAACAAGCGCCATTTGTGTTTTAAGACTAATTCTTCCTTTGGGGAAAGCAATAGCCTGTTTAAATGAGCCTTATAGATTATAAAAACAAAAAAAGGGGGGAAACCCAGGTTTGACTCAAGTCTCATCAATCCTTCATCGCATGCGTTTCTGGAGTCCTTGCTGTGGTTAGGCCTTGCGCAGGGAGATGCGGGGGCAGATGGCTAAGGCTCAGTGGCTGTTGCGTAGCAGGAGTGAAATATATGTTTAAGCAAGTTATGAATAACATTGGCAACTGTGGATCTTCTGGGTTCAGGTTTGTTGCTAAAGCATAAGAAAGGAAGGAGTTCCGTTTCATCTGAAAGCAACTGATTGTTATTCCATAGGCCTTTCCTCCCCTGTGGGGTTTTTTTTTTTCTTTTTCTTTTTTTACCTCTATTCAAAGGCAAAAATGTGGTAATGCAGGCTATAGGGAGGGAGATGCTCACCTAGAAAACAAAGGAAGCTATTCAGGGCAAGAAGTGTGTGGGAGCTACGTAATTTCTACCCAGTGATTTAAATCATAAAAAATTGTAATGGTGAATACTTAGTGAAATTTTTTGTGTGTCCCATACATTTTCTAAAGGGTTTGGCATGTTAGAGTTTAATCACATACCCACCAAAGGATGTCTGAATAAGGCCAGTAAGTTCGTAAATTACTACAAGTGATGAGACACAAAGTAACCATGTTGAGATTTGATTCGAAAGAAAATGCTTGGTTCCAGAGACTTGATGCTGTAAGCTGCCATGCAGAACATGCCCCCTTATACCGAGTACCTATTTAATAAGAATTGTGTCATTGAATTGGGAGCTGAAAGGAACATAAAGAATTGGAAAAGCCAAGGGAAGATGAGTCAGACTGAATGTGACAGACAGAATGACTTCACCTTGCTTCCTGTTTTCCAGTCGTTGAGAGGTTGCAGTATGATTCCATTTCCTTGGTGCGTTTGTAACACAGTTCACCCATTGACGACCATGAAGATTCTTGCCAACGCTACCCTGCTTTTGCTGGTGTCCCGCACCTGGAAGTTGTGTTGCTAAAGGTAACCTTTTTGTTTTGTTTTCTTTTTTTCTTTACTAAAAATGCTTGTAAAGAAAGAAGAAAGGAATTGAAAACGACACGTTCAAAATAACCGACAAAAGCCCCAAAGCTGGCATTAATGATAAAATTGAAACCATATGCACCAAAAACTAGCCAGGTAAATCTGTGAGGCACTTTAGTAAACTTACTACTGATCAGTTTATAATTTCTGCAAAGTGAGTCTTTTTAAAGCCCATTTTCTAATTGTTACTAGTAAACGGAAAAATGATTTGTACTTTTATATTGATTTTATAACATGCATCCTTTCTGAATTATATTTTTCTAGTAATTTATAGATTGTCTTGGGCTATTTTTAATTATATTGTATTGGCACTGTCTTTTTTACCAATATGCATTTTTTAGTTTGCCAAAGAAAATTGTTTTTTGGGGGGAGGGAGTGTTTTGAGACAGGGTTTCTCTGTGTAACAGCCCTGGCTGTCCTGGAACTCACTCTGTAGACCAGGCTGACTTTGAACTCACAGAGCTCTTCCTGCATCTGTCTCCTGAGTGTTGGGATTAAAGGCGTGGGCAACCACCACCCAGATGAAAATTAGTTAGTATTCACAGTTAGCAGGAGAGATGGCTCAGCGGTTAAGAGCACTGCCTGCTCTTCCTAAATGGTCCTGAGTTCAATTCCCAGCAACCACATGGTGGCTCACAACCATCTGTNCCTGGCTGTCCTGGAACTCACTCTGTAGACCAGGCTGACTTTGAACTCACAGAGCTCTTCCTGCATCTGTCTCCTGAGTGTTGGGATTAAAGGCGTGGGCAACCACCACCCAGATGAAAATTAGTTAGTATTCACAGTTAGCAGGAGAGATGGCTCAGCGGTTAAGAGCACTGCCTGCTCTTCCTAAATGGTCCTGAGTTCAATTCCCAGCAACCACATGGTGGCTCACAACCATCTGTAATGAGATCTGATGCCCTGTTGAGGAAGAGACCTGGTCAGTCGTCCTCCTCTACTTAGACCATGAAACCCAATATGGACAAGTTCAACAGAATCGCCATATACGGGCTGCCCATGCAGGCTTCAGCATTGCCAGGGCATACATTTTATTCAATTCAATTTTTATAGTTTGCTGAGAAGACTTATTGTGAATGGGTATGGAGCTTTTTTCCCACCAAATGTTTTGTCCGTATCTACTTGCATAAGCATTTTCCCCATTCATATGACAACATGAGAATGTGATAAGTTACAATAATTTTAATGAATTTCCTTCTTTTCATTTTAACAAGGCTTCTTTATTTTGGGGGATGGGGATAGGACAGAGATTAGCCTCCTATATTCAGGAATCATCTGCTTTTTGTGTGTGTTTTGTCTGTTTGTGTTTTGTTTTGTTTTGTTTTTTGAGACAAGAGCTGTTACTGAGTCCTGATGAGGATAGGCTGACTGGCCAGTAAGCCCAGTTGACCACGGTCCCTACCTCCCCAGCACTGGGATTACAAGCCTGGCCACCATGCCCAGCTTTTATTTAGGTGCTAGAGTTAGAACTTAGCTATTTTTGCTTGAATAGTGAGCAGTTTGCTTTCTGAGCCATCTCTCCAGCCTGGCTTTCTCTTTTAATGATTTAATCTATATTTCTTTTTCTTCTAGTTCCCTTTCATTTGTTCATTTTCTGATTTAATGAATTGGACTCTAGCTCATTAGTATTTCTTTTCTAAAAAAGTGAAAACCACAAATTATTCTCTACCAGCTTGTAAGAATTTGCTTATTATTTTGTTATACTTTAGCAATTATCACTTTATGATGTCTAAATGATTTTTTAATTTGGCAATTTTATATGTGTGGGTTTTTTGCCTGCATGTAAATATGTATGCTTAATGCTTAGGGATGTCAGAGGAGAGCAGTGGATCCTCTGGAACTACAGATGGCTGTGAGTGGCCATGTGGGGTCTGGGAACTGAACTTGGCTCCTCTGCAAGAGCAACAAGAGCTCTTAAGCATTGAACCAGCCATCTCTCCAGCCCCACCTGAAGAGTTTTGCTTTTTAAATTTCCAGTTATTTATGCATTATTTTTAAAATAATTGTATTATGAAACCATTCACCAAATGATAAGTTAAGTTTTATTTTCTGCCACTTTAACATATTTTTAAACTTTTTTGCAGCAACAACAGAACAGAAATTTACATATATGCTGTACATCTCAATAGAATTTGGTAATATAAAGCTTTTTTTGCTAGGTATGGTGCCGCACACCTTTAATTCCAGTATCCAGGAGGCAGAGACAGGTGGATCTCTGAGTTTGAGGCCAGCCTAGTCTATAGAGTAAGTCAGGCTAGCCTGGGCTACATAATGACACCTTGTCTACAAACAAAACAAAAACTGAAAGCTTTTTTCTTTCTTCAATACAAAGATCATGGTTAGGATGTCTAATTGAAATCCACAGTTAAACCATGAGGATATTATAGAAAACCTCCCATATCTTTCTCCACATTTATCAGCAAATATTTGTTCACATTTGCCCTACCATTCTCTTTCCTTCTGTCATCTAAAAGGAATTTGCAGCTGTATTTCTGCTTTACTTCTTAATACTTCACTGTCTTTACTTGGAATAAATAATTTCTCATACATTATCTGTTTTCTTGGTTGAAGTTGCAGTCCAGGATAATGTGTTATACTTAGGGTTTTTTTTTTGTGTGTGTGTGTGTCTTTCTAGTCCTTGATCAGGAAGTTTCTTCAGTTTCATCAATCTTCTTTGTCTTTGCTGACATTGACAATTTTTCAAAATATAAGACAATTATTTTGTAGAAAGCTCCTCAATTTAGGCATCAGTATCATTTCCTCCTTTTTATATTTTGATGATGTATGTTGGCAGGAAGACCTCAGAATTCATGTTAAGTTTTTCTCTGGGCATCATAGTCATAACTTGCTCATGATGCAGATGTCATATCCATATTGACATCTTGATTAAGTTGCTGGGATTTTGTTAGATTAACCCTTTGTTTTCTCCTTACAGTCAATAATTTTGCTCTGAATACTTGGAGATTGTATATCTTTTCTGTTCCTCATCAAACTATCTTCTACTAGTTTTTGCATCTGTTGATTATTCTTGACTAAATGTTTTTACTATGATGACTACAGAATAATAAATTTCAAGTTCCATCAATTTTTATTGCATTTACTAGTGTATATTCTACTTGAAGAGAAAGATTTTTTGTATATATTTATTATATTTAAACACCTAAATTTTTATGTTATTTTATAAATAGCCTGTTGCTATCATAATTATTTTATTCAGCTTGTTTTCTCTACCCTTTGGCATGTCACCATTCTTTGAGAGATATATATTTTATCATTTCTTTTCTTCCTTACTTTCAGGCTCATCTTATATTTTCTACCCCATTGACCATTTCTCTATTTGACTGTGTTCCTGGGAGATCATATTTGCAAAATGAGGTGTGGATCTATGGATCTTTTTTCCCAATCTTTTGTTATTTCACATTTAATTTTAGAGTACAAACATGGCTTCATAGTTGTTGAAATTTGCGAATGTCTTAGAGAACTTTTTTTTAAAGATTTATTTATTTATTATGTATATAACATTCTGCCTCCATGTANTGGTTGCTGGGAATTGAACTCAGGACCTCTGGAAGAGCAGACAGTGCTCTTAATCTCTGAGCCATCTCTCCAGCCCTGTCTTAGAGAACTTAATGATTACTGTTGCTTGTATGTTTGTAAGAGGTTTGTATATTCCGCCTGTTGTATATAGGGGTCTATAAATATCTGTTAAATATGTTACTGTGTTATATAAGTCTCCTAGATCTTAGTAAAGTCTAGGATACATCTTTTATCCTTTTTGTCACCCTTTTCTTAAATCTTTCCTTCGAATCTATTTTGTTTGCAAGATTCCATTGTGGCGATGGCATATGCTTTTCAGTTCTTTAATCTAGTCATCTTTCTGTTGAGATAGGGTCTTTCTATGTAGCCCTGAGAGGCCTGGAACTCACAGAGATCTGCCTGCCTCTGCCTTCTGAGTGCTAGGATTAAAGGCATGTGGCACCATGCCACACCTCACTCCATTTTTTGCTATATATCCTGTTTTCTTCATTCTTTAGTTTGTTGTGAATTTAGGGCTCAAAGTAACAACTTTATTATATTGCACTGCTATAGATCTTGTGTAGGTTTCATCTGGTTAAATCAGAGTGCTGGCCAGCTGCATTTCTTCCTAGAGGCTCTAGAAGACAATTGGTTCTCTGCTCCTTAGGTTGTTGGTAGAACTGAGTTCCTTACAAAGCTAAGAGAGCCCCATTTCCTTGTTGGATGGCAGCTGACAGGTGTCCTAGGCTTTCAGAAGGCCTTCATTTGTGATCCTCTTTTTCATTGTCTTCAAAACCAAGTCTAAGTTGAGTCCCTCTCACACTTAAAACTTCTCTGTTTCCTATTCTCATCCACCCTCTCTCTGCTCAGGTAGCAAAAGGATTTCTATGTTTAATATGTAATCAGCCAGAGTATGCCACCCAGTTAATCCAGAGGAAATTCTTCTGTCTTCAAATCCGTAACTGAATTACATCGCCAGAGTTCTTTTTACCATGTAAAACGATATAGTCACCAGTCCTGAGAATTATGACATGAACCCCTTTATGTACCTATTATTCTGCTTTCCATACGCCCCATTATTGCAGTTAACCATAACAGTAATTCGGTGTTTGATAATCCATTCTTTCATTCAACCAGCAGAAATATTTTTTAAAACATATATTAAAGCAATCATCTGTTATATTACAGACATTGTACCAGGTGCCCATACTGCCAAAATAAGATGTCTAACTCACCCACTAAAGCCATAAACCAGTTTGGTAAGTTTCGTAGGAATTAGCACATAATGCTGTGTAAGAGAATGCAAGAGGCTGTACTGCCTAGATGAGAAATACCAGGATGGATTTTTGTGTGCATCGATGTCTGTGCTGGGTATTAAAGAGTACTCTTGGGTATTAAGACTGGGGAGTGGTAAAATGTATTAGTTACTTTCTGTTGCTCTGATAAAATACTATGATCAAAAACAACCCAAGGAAGAAAGGGTTTATTTTGGTTTAAGGTTCCAGAGAGACAATCCGTAATGACGAGGAAGGCATGTCAGCAGTCAGCTGGAGCAAGAGGCTGGCTGATCACATTTTATCCAAGAACAGGAAGCAGAGAGAGCTAACAGGAAGTGGGGCAAGGCTCTACACCCCCAATGATCACCCTCCACTTCCTTGCTTCCTCCCGAAAGGCTCTAGCTCAGAAAGGTTCCATAACATTTCCTGAAATCCAGGAGGTCAGCCCTGAACTCTGAAGCACCAATCCTGCCCAACCTCTGAAGTTGCTAGGATTACAGGCATGTGCTACCATGTCCATAACCTTTCCAAACAGCACTAATCCACTGGGGACCAAGTGTCAAATATTGGGGACATTTCTCATTCAAACCATCACAAGGGCACATAGAGAATAAGTAGTGAGACTGTAATGACCAAAAGTACAGAGCTCAAGACAGCCTGTTCTTTTAGAGGACACAGATAATAGTAGCTATGTCTGCAAGTCATGTAACTTCCCTGGATGTAGGATGAACCTATTGAGTAATGTGGAACATGAATATGCAAATTTTGTGCTCTTTGCTGAATAGTTTCCAGATAAATCAATAAGAAATATAAAGTCATTACAAACGTTTAAGGAAAGCCAAATGTGGTAGCACACTCATTTAATCCCAGCACTTGGAAGGAAGGGGCAAGTGGCTCTGTGAGTTCAAGATGAAACTGGTCTACATAGCAAGGTCCAGGCTAGCCCAGGCTACATAGTCAGACCCGGCCTTAAAACAGGGTCTCTTGGGCTGGAGAGATGGCTCAGAGGTTAAGAGCATTGCCTGCTCTTCCAAA
>LOEQ01008136.1:20490-38635 GCA_001685075.1 Bramus lutescens
TCTGCCTCCCGAGTGCTGGGGTTAAAGGCAAGCAGCACCACCACCCAGATATGTTCTCTGTTTTTATAGCTCTTTTAAAATTCAGGTCCACAAATCTTGCTGTTCTTCATGGCCAGATCCTACGTCTTCTCCTTTGCAGGACATTCTTTCTCCCTGGGCAACCTCTTGTAATGCCACATCCTGGATGTGATACCATCACTATGTTAGTGCTCTCCATACTTATATTAATACTGCATTTTCATAATATATATTTTACGTACTTACACGTTTTCACTTGAATGCGAGACAGAAAAAAAGGAAAGGAAAACCAAAGTCCATGATGTATGTAAGAATCATACCTGTAGTGAATAGGTTCTATCTGACCTGCATCCTTTCAGAAGATAAAATTCAACTCAGTATGCCCCAGGAGAAGCTGGGCTATTGACAATTTGTTATCCTTCAACTGATAAGTCAAGGGTTTAGGAGTTCATATATATTTTCAGAAATCCCTGAGCTCAAGTCAAGAAAACAATGTGGTCTTAGAACACTTGTGGGTAGTGATCTGAGAGAGCGTTCTGAAGAATCTGTGGGCTTGGGTATACCTGAGTGGGGGTCCTTGGAGACATCATCTGTGGGCATGAGTACACCTGAGTGGGTATCTTTGAAGACATCTGTGGGCATGGGTACATCCAAGTAGGGATCTTAAAGACATCTGTAAGTAACATTCACTTTGAATGTTTGAAAATTTTAAGTTGCAATGACAATTGTTTCTGTAACATTCCCATAATCTTTCAGGTTTTTGCTTAAACACCCCTTCTCGCTGGGTGGTGGTGGTGCACACCTTTAAACCCAGAACTTTGGAGGCAGAGTCAGGCTGATCTCAGGGAGTTTGAAATCAGCCTGATCTACACAGCAAGTTCTAGGACAGTGAAGACTGTTACACAGAGAAACCCTGTCTCGCAAAATCAAAACCAACTAAACAAAAACACCCCTTCTCTTATCCCTGAGGTAGATACTAGGACTGTTGTTTCTTTGACCTGTTCATCCCTCTGTGTTTTCTTCATTGTATTTTCATACACATAAGCACATAATTAGTTATTTGTGTGATTCAAGTACTAGCAGTATTAGAAGAAAAGGTAGACTATTAACCCCAACCCTGACACACTAAGTTAGAATTTCCATATAATACAATTCCCCATGTGGTTTGTATCCCCATTAATAGTTTATGAAGCACTGCTCCACCAAACAATATTTTTGTGGATTGCAGTGGTTGTCTTACTTTAGGTCACAAACAATGTAGTCGGGACATAGTTAACACTCAGCCAACATGTTTAAAAAGCACATACCCTGTGTCCATATGGCCAGGCATGCACGGTATGCATATAAGCAGGCACACATCAATACAAATGTGAGCAGACACAGTTCGTAAAATGTGAGAAAGCACACAAACAGAATGGACATTTGTGCAGATGGACATACAGTGCCCACGTGGGCAGGTGCACACACACACAAGTCACATAGATATATGCAGACACACACGGAATATACATATGGGCAGTCAGCATGTCAACACAGTACACACAGTATGATAAAGTGTAAGTGACTTGGAAAAATTCTGTATGTTTGGCAATTGGACATCAGGAATTTTCTAGTTTTGTGGCAAGAATCAGATCGTAATTCCACAGGAGCAGCAGCCTTCCAGGTCCTTTGACCAAGACTTCTAATAAATTGTCTGCAAGTGCTGCTTTGGGATTTTACTGACAAACTTTCTTCATAACACAACTGACAGAATTTTTTTTATTTAGGTTTTGGGACAGTTCACCATGCCTCATCCAGCTGTACCTTCGGTATGATTTATTCGAGGAGGCTTTATGTGGTAACTATGCTTGAGAATCAAGGAACGCCTTAGGAGCCAAAGCAGGCTTTTTTGTTTGTGCCTGCACAATTTTCACTTCACAGAGCAGGAAAAGGGAGAGAAAAAACCACAGCTACTTATTAGAAATCCTATTAGGCTTATCTGCAATCGCTTTGTAAGTACCAGGGATAATCAGCAGTTACGTTAGCATTTACCTTGTAGAGGCGGTGGAATGTGGTAATTACTATTAGCCAGACTTAATAGGTGGTTCCTTTTAAGGCTTATGCATCTGAAATCTCACATGTCCTGAACAACAAATTCTATACTGGCTTTCTCTTCCTGTTGTGTAATTTATTTTCACAATTATAAAGCATTACAAATCTGATACACTCAACAGATTTCTGTTCGACCTTCACATTTAGATTTAAGAAGTTTGGTTTGTGATTTAGGCAAATGTAGCCTATCAAATTGGAGGCCAGACATCTTTCCGCTGTGGTACCACCTTTTTCAGTACTAACTTCACATAAAATGATTCATAGCAATGGAGAGAAACGGAAAAAATTTGCCTCCAAAATATATTGCAGTTAGGGTACATAGTCTTCTAGCTAATAAAAATCGAAGGTTTTTACATAGTCTTCTAGATAATAAAAATCGAAGGTCTTTATTATCATAATTTTGTGGAATTGTATTGTTTGTGAATGGTTCCACTGAGGATTTGACTTTGAAGTTCATTGTTAGACTGGAATACTTTCAACTGGTTTTCTTTCAGTGACTCAGTATTTCACAATCTTAAATGTATTGTGAATAAATTATGATTTGGTAGCGGCTATTTTATAACTATTCTTTATATATCTCGACAAGTGCTGATGGGGAGTCTGAGTGAAGAGTTGTCTCAAGCATCTTAAGTTTCCTGTTCCTAGTTAAACGAAGTGACTACCAGCCACAGGAGATCAATACAGAAATTGAGCAGAGGTTTCAGGAATTTGACCTGTGACAGAAACGTTCTTGGAATGATGTCTCAACGTGCATCAGGCCAGGAGACAGAGCTGGCAGAGCATTTTTGGTCTCTTAAATGCTTTGTGTTGTCCATCCACGAAACTCTGAGCACATAGCCCTACTCACACATTCTGGAGTGTCGCTGAATGTAGAGGTTAGCACTGAGGCTTCACCAGGCCATCAGGAGATCCTTTCCCCACTGTCATTTGGGGAATTCAGGGCTTTGCTGTATCCTCTTGCTGGGTGCAGAGAGAATGTGATTTGGCTGCACTTCAGCAGACAAGCAGGAAGCTGAACTCGCAGGAAGGGAGACAACTCCTGCTTCTCTCTCTCTTCTCTACTGCAGCTGCCTGACTTTTCATAAAGACACAGGAGTGAGGGTCATTTTGGGTGGTATCCTGGAGCAATAATTTTTGAAAGTAACTTCCACACTTTATTTTCTATTCTATTCTTTTTCTTTTATTTTAAATAGATTCTTTTCTCATACAATATAACCTGAGTATAGCTCCCCTCCCTCTATTCCACTTCCTTTCCACCTCCCCTTCAGATCCACTCCCTTTCCGTCTCTCATTAGAAAAGAACAGGCTTCTAAGTGATAACAACCAAAAATGACAAAATAAAATATAACAATATGGAGCAAAAAACTTTCATATTGAATTTGGACAAGGCAACCCAACAGAAGGAAAAGAGTCCCAAGAGTAGGCAAAAAAGATCAGACACATTCTTTCTCACAGTTAGGAGCCCCATAAAAATATTAAGTTAAAAATACTAAGCTAATAGCTACAATATACACACAGAGGACATGGTGTAGACCCATGTAGGTCCTGTGCTTGTTGCTTGAGTCTCTGTGAGCTCATAAGCACCTTCCTTAGTTGGCTCAGAGGGCCATGTTCTCCTGGTGTCCTACATGTAGGCGAAATTAACGAGGCCCACAAGTGCCAGTAATAAAGGATAACAAATGTTTATTAGGGAACACTCACAATAAGAAAGCCGCTGGCTGGTTCCTCTGCTTCCTTCCATGGGATTCTTTGAGCTCTGTCTGAGGTGGGGGATTTAATGAAGACCTCCAATATAGACTCTCTGCTTAATTTCTGGCCATGGATCTCTCTGTATCTGTTCTTATCTGCTGCTAGAGGAAGCCTCTCTGATGATGACTGGACAAGACATTTATTTATAGGATAGCAGATCATTGGGGATTATTTCATTCTTTTTTGTTTGTTTGTTTGCCCAGTTGCATTTGGTTTTGCCATAGGTCTCTGGTCTACCTAGTCTCCAGTTTTTGGTTACTCAAGCAGTGTTGGATATAGGTTCTTTCTCATGGAATGGGCTGTAGGTCAAATAAGACATTGGTTGGCTACTCTCACAAGTTTTGACACGTTGCCCTAGCATATCTTTCAGGAAAGATAGATTGTAAATTCAAGGTTTAATGACTGGATTCGTGTTTACACTTTTTTTTCAGATTTGGAAAAAATATTTTTCCAGTAGGCTACCACATTGTCTGATTGACAGTGTCCTTTGCCTTACAGAAGATTTTCAGTTTCATGAAGTCCCATTTATTAACTGTTGATCTTAGTGCCTACATTAAACAGTGTTCTAGTCAGAAGGTCTTCTGTGCCAATGTACTCAAAGCTATTCGCCAATTTCTCTTCCTTCAGGTCAATATATCTAACTTTAGGTTGAAGTCTGTGATCTATTTAGAGTTGCCTTTTGTACAGGGTGATAAATATGGATTTATTTGTATTCTTCTACATACAGACATCCAGTTTGACCAACACCATTTGTTGAAGATGCTGTCTTTTACTCCCAGTGTTCATTTCTGACCTCATTATAAAAAAATAATCAGTTGTCCATAGGTGTGTAGATTTATGTCTGGATCGTCAATTCAATTTCAATGATCAATGTATCTGGTTTTTATGTCAATACCATGTACTTTTAATTATTATAGCTCTGTAGTATATAACTTGAAATCAGGAATGGTGATACCTCTAGCCGTTCTTTTATTATTGAGGATTGTTTTAGCTATCCCAGGTTTTTTTGTTTTTTTCATATGAAGCTGAAAATTGTCATTTGAATGTCTATAAATAATTATGTTAGAACTTAGATGGGGATTTCCTTGAATCTCTAGATTATTTTTGGAAGGCTGGACATTTTTTATTATGTTAATCCTACTGATCTATGAGCATGGGGGATCTTTGCATCTTATTATCTTCTTCAGCTTCTTTCTTCAAATACATGAAGTTTTTATCATATGAGTCTTTCACTTTTTAGAGTTAGCCCCAAGATATTTAGTAATATTTGAGGCTATTGCTAACGTTGTTGTTTTCCTGTTTTCTTTCTCAGTCCGTTTATCATTTGTATATAGAAGGGCTACTGATTTTTTTTTTTTGGTTAATCTTGTATCTAGTCACTTCACTGAAATTGTTTATCAGCTGTAGGAATTCCCTGCTGGAATTTTAAGGGTGGCTTTTGTATACTATTATATAATATGCAGGTAAAATACTTTGACTCCTTCAGTCGTCTCAGTGCTCTAAAGCTAAGACTTCCAGTACCATATTGAGGAGGTACGGAGAGAGGAGCCAACCTTGTCTTAGTCCTGATTTTAGTGGAATTGCTTTGAGTTTCTCTCCATTTGAATTGATGTTGGCTATTGGTTTGCTGTAAATTGTCTTTAGTATGTATCCATAATCTCTCCAAGATTTTTATCATGATGAGGATTAAATTTTTGTCAAAGACCTTTTCTGAATCTAACAAGATGATCATGTGGTTTTTTTTTCTTTCAGTTTGGCTGATCACATTTACTGATATTAAGTATATCGAACCATCCCTGAATCTCTAGAATGAAACCTACTTGATCTTAGTGGATAATCTGATGTGTTCTTGCGTTTGATTTGCAAGATTTTTATTGACTATTTTTGCATCATTGTTCATAAGTGAAATTGATCTATAATTTTCTTCTTTCTTGAGTCTTTATGTGGCTTCCAGATATCAGGTATGGTAGTTTGAATGTAACTGGCCCCATAATTTCACAGGGAGTGGCACTAGTAAAAGGTGTGGCTTTGTTGGAGCAGATATGGCCTTGTTGAAGGAAATATGTGGTAGTAAGGAGGGGCCACTTGTTTGTTTCCTGACTGCTCAGCCGCAAAATAACCACATAGAAACTATATTATTTAAATCACTGCTTGGCCCGTTAACTCTGGCTAACTGGATTTAACCCGTTTCCAGTCATCTGTGTATTGCCACATGGCTGTGGCTTACAGGGTAAAGTTCTGTCTGGCTCCAGCAGGGCTACATGGCTTCTCTCTGACCCTTCCCCCTTCCTCCTACAGTGTGCCACTGTGGGGGTGGGCTTTCAGGTTACCTATCACTCAGTGTGTCAGTCGACTTCCTGTCACCTGCAAGATGTAGGCTTCTCAGTTATTCCTCTAGAACCACATATGCCTGCACCCCATCATGATAACAATGGACTAAATCTCTGAAACTGTAAGCAAGTCCTCTCAACTAAATGTTTTCCTTATAAGAGTTTCCATGGTCATGGTGTCTCTTCACAGCAACAAAACTCCTAACAAAACATCAGGGTAATTTTGGCCTCATAAAATGAATTTGGAAATGTTCATTCTGTTTCTATATTGTAGAATAATTTGAGAAGTATTGGCATTAGCTCTCCTTTAAAAGTCTGTTGGCCAGCCCATCTGGCCCTGGGCTTTTTGTAGTTGGGATACTTTTAGTGACGGTTCCTACTTCCTTAGGGGTTATAGGTCTATTTAAATTAGTAAGTGGGACCTATCATGAAAATTATCCATTTCTTTTAGATTTTCCAATTTGGTAAACTACAGGTTCTTAAAGTATGTTCTTCTGAGTCTCTGGGTTTCCTTCATTTCTGTTGTTTTATACTCCTTTTAATTTATGATTTCATTCATTTGGATAATCTCCTTCTTTTAGTTACTTTGGATAAGATTTTGTCTGTTTTGTTGATTTTCTAAAGAATCAACTGTTTATTTCACTTTTTTTTACTGTTAGTATTCTTTGTATTGTTCTCTTTGTTTCTTCTTTTTAAATTTCAGTTCTCAGTTTTATTATTTCTTGCCATCTCTTCATCTTGAGTGTGCTTACTTCTTTTTATTCTAGAGCTTTCAGGTGTTTGTTAAGTCGCTGATATAAGGTCTCGTCAATTTCATAATGTAGGCACTTAGTGCTATGAACTTTCCTCTTAGCACTGCTTTCATTGTGTCCCTTTAAAGGATGCCTCCTGAACAGTGGGGCTTCCTCCCAGACCCTGGATTAGGCACAAACCACACCCAAACACCTGTTTTCACAGAACTATCCTTTCTTAGTTGGGTCAGAAAAGTTGAAGTGGCGGCTTTCTAACTCAGGATGACAACAGGAACAACTGACCTTGCAGGTGTGTTTTTAAGAAGAGGGAAAGGGAAGTCTGTGTTCGAATAGGTGGATGCTAGGGTGTGGTGGTAAAGGACATGGGGAGAAGGGGAAGGGGAAGGAAGGGGACAAAGAAAATTGGGAAGGGCAAAGAACTGCCTCTGGATAGAGGGCAGACCGACATGGCCCATGTGTAATTGGTGATTTATAAAGGTAAAGGAGGAAACCCTGTGTTAGAATGAAGTGTTTAATTTTAATTGGCCATTTTAATTAGGTGAATCAAAGAGGTCTCTTTTATATTTTTATTTATTCTATGTGTATTTTACATCATGAAGCTTGATCCCATTCACTTCCCTGTTCCTTTGCATCTGCCCTCCACCCCTGTACCTCTAACCCAATAAAATAAAATTTAAGGAAAATAAAAAATTTTAAAGGGGAAAATTTAAAATCTTGTCATGGAAGCTGCAGTGTGACACAGTGAATCAAGCCATACATTCTTTGTCCACATATCTTTATTTGCAAGTGTTCATTTCAAAGAGTCATTGGTCTGATTCCAGGTTTCTGATTTCTTCTACACTATCGATGCTGGGCCCTCACTTGGACTTTTCCTGGATATCCTGTTGTTTACCTGTGTTGTGAAGATCCTGCAACTTTGGGTCTGCGGGTCAGGTTCCTTCACATGCTCCAGCAGATAACAAATGGGGTGGATGTTAAGCAGGCCAAGTCAGAAGCCTGAATCTGGGCCTGGGCAGCTGTAGGGTTGGTCTAGCAGCCAGTTATTCCTTGTCCTCACCACTAGGATGAGCTCTGCCACATCGCTGGGGCTATTTCACCTCCTGTGGCAACGAACAAGGGGTGGGTCCAGGTCTGCTTTTATGCTCTTAGGGTCAGCTCTCCCACCCCTGCACCATTAGGGCCAGTTCTACTGTGTTGCCCAGGGGAGGTACAGGGCCCACTCTCCTGAGTGCTGCAGCTGCTGAAGGGTAGGGATCACCTCCTCCACCTGTCTTGGGCATTGATGGGAGGGAGATGGGGAGCAGAGGATCATGGTAAATTAGTCTCACACTAGTTCAGAATTGAGTATAATAAAGGGTTCTTTAATTAGGGGTAGACTCACAGACTCACAGTCCTCTGCATGTGTGGGGAACAGGAAATGAATCCAGAAGCCCAGAGAGAACTTGTACAGTTCTACATCTCTGTTTTCTTTATAGTACCCTAAGGCCACGTCCATCCTGGTCCAGCATCTCAAAGGCTGAAAGAGTTGAAAGAGTTCCCCGAGTTCCCCTAGTACCTCCCCTTTTTGTCTAAATAAGAGAGTTCCAAACTCAATACAAAACTTTATACAATAAGGACAGATATCATATATAAAAATTAGAATTACAATCAGCATAAACAATATTAAGCAAGAAACATATGCTAAATGTTTCAATTATCTTATCCTAAGGGGTCTAAGTCTTGTATTAGAAATGGCTTGGCTAAGTCATGAGAGGAAAGTAACTACGACTATTTAGTCTTTAACCCCATTGAAGACCTGAGAAGGGAAATAATATTACTTTAGTAAACAGGAAGTGCAATCAGGCAACTTCCAAAATGTGCGATAAATCGATAAATGTCAGAGACAACTAGCTTCCTGGGTAATCACCCAAAGTCTCATTGCAACATTAGAACAACCAACTTTGGCTAAGGCCTAGAATAACTGACATTGGCTGAAGGAGTTCACCCAGCAGTGGGGGGAGGACATCTCTCCTCTGCCCATGCTACCTACCGCATGTCAGATGAGTAGGGAGCAACTCTCCTTTGCTCATAACATCAGGGCTGAGTCACGCACACCTCTGGCCACTAGGCAGCTCTACTGTGCTGCCTAGGCCTGGGTGCTGCAGTTAGTAAGGTCAGCTCTCTCTTCTGCTGCAGGCAGTAAGGGTCAAGGGGTAAGGGGGCATTTTTCACCCTCCCACATCACCACACGACAGACAAGTATTGGAGACAGCTCTCCCACACTTACAACTTTAGGGCTGGCTCGCTCATATTCACACCTCAGCCTACAAGATTGACTCTATTGCATTACCCAAGTGAGGTTTAGAGTCTGGATCCTGAGTGTTGCAACTGCTGGGTTCAGGACTAACTCTCCTGCTCTTATGACTACAGGGACAGCTCTTGCACCTGCCTCAGGCAGTGAGGGGGGCAACTCTCCAACCCATGCCACCACAAGGCAGATGGGTATTAGGGACAGCTCTCCCATGCTCACAATTTCATACCTGCAGTGAAAGGGGCCCTACTGTGCTTCCCTGGCAACGTGCAGGGCCTGCTATCCAACAAGGGGTTTTGAGCGCTGGATTATGGTAGTGAGCCTTGGGAGAAGGAAGTGGTCAGTTAAGGAAATAGACCTTGGTGGCTAGCCTTAGGAATGAAATCTAATGATTTTTAGCAAGGCAGAGCGAATGGGGAGAAGGGCAAGGTCTGCCAGAGCCATGTAATCAAGTTGTCTAGTTCCCTTCATCCCTTAAGTTTGACTATGCTGCGTATTCATTTTGACTGAATTCTACAAAGTCTTTAATTCCTTTGTTTTTTTCTGTCTTAATCTATTTTTTATTCAGTAGAAAGTTGTTCAATTTCTGTGAGTTCATAAGCTTTCTATTCTTTAAGTCATTATTGCTGTACAGGTTTAATCCATGATGGTCTGAAAGGATGGTGGGATATTTATTTCAATTTTTTCATATCTGTTGAGACTTGCTCTGTGACACAGAATGTGGTCAGTTGTAAAGAAAGTTCTGTTTCACGTTTTATACTGTGAGAAGGCATATTCTTTTGTGTATGGGTGAAATGCTCTGCAGATATCCTATAGGTCCATTCAGTTTGTAACATCTGTGAACTCTAGTATGTCTCTGTTTAACTTTTGTCTGTATGACCTGCCCACTGGTGAGAGTGGGCTAGTGAACTCTCCCACTGTCAGGGTGTAAGGTTTAATATGTGATTTAAGCTGTAATAGCGTTTCTTTTAAAAACTTGGATGCCCTTGTGTTTGGGGCATAAATGTTAAGAATTGAAACATCAGCTTGGTGGATTTTTCCTTTGATGTTTATATAATCTTTTTCATCTCTTTTGATTAGTTTTGGTTTGAAGTCTATTTTTTTAGAAATTAAAATGGCTGCATCAGTTTGCTTCATAGGTGCTTTTGCTTGAAATATCTTTTTCTACTCCTTTACCTTAGGTAATGTCTACTCTTGATACTGAGGTCTGTTTCTTGGATGCATCAGATAGATGGATCCTGTTTTCACATCCATTCTGTTAGTCTGTGTATTTTCATTGGGAAATAGAGACCATTGATACTGGGAAATATCAATGACTAATGATTGCTGTTTCCTATTGTGTTATTGGTGTTGATAGTGATGGTGGTGGTGGTGGTGATGGTGGTGGTGGTGGTGGTGGTGGTGGTGGTGGTGGTGNGTGTGTGTGTGTGTGTGTTTCCCTTCTCTTGAATTGGCTGCTGCAATTGGTTGTTTAAATTTGACTTCATCATAGAATATCTTATTTTCCCCCTCTGTGGTGATTGAAAATTTTGCTGAATATATTAGTCTGGGCTGGCGTCTGGGGTCTCTTAGAGTCTATAGCACATCTCTTAGGCCTATGCTGTTTCTATCTAAAATTTACTCTTTTCCGTCTCTCCTTCCTTGATTCTTTACTTTAAAAACTAAAACAAAATAAAAATGTTTAACATATCTTGATAAAAACTCAAAGTGGAATGAAGCTTCCATCCAATATCATCAACTTTTCTCCTGCTTTACACCCAAAATCAAGAACAAAACCACATATAACTTTAAACGTAGAAAGTTTTTTCCTTGCCCTATGCTGATACTCTACCTTTGACATATCTCAAATCTACCTATTGTGGTCTTCTTTTTCTCAAAACCTCATTCTCAAGTTACCTCAACACTAGGCTCATCATGTTCACTCCTGCAACTCTTTTCTGCTCCATTCACCCCAGGAGCGCAGGTCTAACACACTACCTCCAAGACTGTCATAAAACACACTTGCACTTAGATCAGCCTGCCCCAACTCCCACACCTTCTTAAAAATGTTCCAGACTTTTTCACCTCTACAGAACTATAGTCTTCTGCTCTGTGACATATTGTTCTACATTATTGGTTATTGTTTCCTGTGTATCCATCCTCACTCCGCAATTACATCTCTCAACATCATTAAAACTTTTTGATAGTAATGTACATCTATAAGTGTACTCTCCAGAGCAACTAGAAAGCACTGAGCATATTATGTGATTAATATCAACACCTATTAAATTAGGCTCATCAGAGTTTTGCTTTATTGCTAAATGTTCCTTAGAACCCCAAATTGCCTTTTCATAATTAAGGTAATTAAACATCTTTTTTACTTGACCAACCTCAGCCTGTAGTGGCTAACTTTCCTAGGTCACACTATACAGTGGAGGTTAATTTTGTGAAGGTAAGCATTAACTCCAAAATGTCTGTTTATTCAGTTACGGTAGATACTCTTCACATTGGTCAGCTCACTGGGATATTTTTCTTTCAAAGTAGTTGAACAACCAATTAGCCTTACACTGAAAAGTCTTTTAGTTCTTTGAGTGTGAAGCAAACAAACATGGTATCTGATTTAAATCACTTGAGATGTTAAAGGAACTCAAACTGAGTCACTTCTTACTTGGACACAAAATTTGGAGTACACTCTTCTTTGATTCATAAAAGACCAATATTCATTTTCTTTCTTTCTTATCCACTATGGGCATAATTCCATAGCTATAAATTTTTTTAACAAATTTTCCTGTTGTATCCTGAATAATAACCTGAGGTATATGACACAATACTTTTTATTGATTGAAAATATAATATAGTCTTAAATATGTGAAACTAGTATTTATGGACACGAATTATTGGTACCAATCAACTCCACTTGATACCTATTATGATGACATCCAAGACATAAAGTTGTGGAAGAGTCTTAATTTCACTATGAAAAATTTATTGTTGATTTGTTGTTATTCAATAACATCTCAAGAAATTTCCTGTATTCCACCCATCTCCACAAAATTAAGCAATAGTCTTAGTTTTTATTGGGTTTTGTTAGGGTTTTTATTGCTATGAAGAGACACCATGCTATGAAAAGGCCATGGCAGCACTTGTAAAGAAAAATATTTAATTGGGGTGGCTCCCTTACAGTTTCAGAGGTGCAGTCCATTATCATTATGGTGAGAGCATGGCAGCATACATACAGATGCTAGGTGAGAGTCCTATATCTTGCAGGCAACAGGAAGTCAACTGAGACACTGGACCGTATCCTGAGCATAGGAAACCTCAAAGCCCAGCCCTACAGTGACACACACCCTCCAACAAGCCATACCTACTCCAACAAAGCCACACCTCCTAATAGTGCCATGCCCTATGAGATTATGGAGGCCAATTACATTCTAACTATCATAGGAATTAATATTTTTTTCTTTACATTACGTTTAATTTTTTTTGCCTCATTTAGCTGTTTCTTAATTTACTTAACCTTGCAATTACCAAAGGGTATAATGCCTTGGATACCAAGAAATAGAAATGACTACTATAGGTTAGGAATTGTATTTATCTACTGTCTGAAAGAGCTACTCTGAATAAAATTTAATAAGATAAACCATTTTGTTTCTTTATATTTAAAGTGAGGCCATTTACTAAAATCTGCTACTCAATTACTAGACTCTTCACAGAGAGTCAGTTTCCCGAATATTCAGCCTTAACTCTGCTACTACACATCCACATTACCTCTCCAAAAGCAATTACCTCATTGATTTTCAGCTGTAATATTTACTGACTTTTAATAGAAAATGTCAGAATGACAGGAAGGATTTGTTTGATATTTAGAATTTTGTAAGAATCCCTAGTCATTCCTCTGAATTAAAAAAAATATCATATTCCTTTGAAATTTCAGGTTACAGCTGTTACTTAACCCAAAGCAAGGCTAAATCAATACAATTATTATTGCCTGCTATGTTTATAACCTCATAAGGCCAGAGCTTTTAAATGCCTCCTAATTTCACTGCTTCTGCAACCTGTACGTGTCTCTTTGCCCATATATAAACAAGTCCTCACTGTTCCAGCAAACCAATGAAGGTTTCCTAGCAAAGTTAAAATATGCAAGGAGGCCAATTAGTTCTGGGAACTGAAAGCCACTATTTTCAATAATACAAGGCCAAAATTCTTAAAATATTATTTCTGGAAGGTTCTTACAAGAGCACCACTTTCTTGGATGTGTTTTTTAAATTAATAAAAGCCATATCTATTTAGGTTCTTATTAAGTGCTGTTTTGATTGTGATTATCAATCGCCAGTCAGTTTAACCAGGTTTTTGCGCGGCCATCTCCTTGAAGTGTAGAAATACTGGAAATACGTGTCTCGGGTGATGGCCAGTATGCACATGCCATTTTCCTTATGAAATAAAGACAGATTTGGTTGGAGGGCTGTGAAGAGAAGTGAAATCACCTCCTTTGTGGTTCATAAATGGCTGAGTAAGTCACTCTTGACATAATATGCTGTGAAGCATCTCGTATTCCCATTATACCATGAGGAACAGTTCGTCTGAAGAACGTATGACAGTGATGTAGCCTAGGATTGTGCTTCTTCACCCCTTTTATTGACAGAAAGCCACTTCAGAAACACTGAGAATATGAATAACGATTTTGTTTGAATTAACAAATTATTGTTTCAAATGGCATTTCTATTATATTTATGGGTACTTTAAACAGGTAGAAGATTTTGCAAATAAACAAGGAAACATATGCAGAGAATGTTACATGGATCATTTATTTTCTAATAGTTGAATCAGAGAAATGAAATTTGACTGTTGACTGTGGGTGGTGGATGTTGCCTTAGCAACCTATTCCTTAGGCAAAACCAGAGGATGATCATGGTGATAAGGGTAAAAGTCAGAAAGCATACTTGTCAAGATGGATTTTCAGACAATGTGGGATAATCAACATTTCCCCTTCATGTATGTAAGGAAGCACTGCTCCAGAAGTTCTAAGGGCTTCAATGAGAAATGGCAATATGTTGCTTTGACTAAGCATTTGAGCCTAATGAGGTGTGGTCATTTCATTCACATAGTTATGAAATTGATAAATCAGCATGATGTGGCTGCACAATGCCACACAAAGTTAAAAAAATTAATATCATTTTCATATATATGTGTGTGTATATATATATACACACACAGTAACACGGGAACTCACATCTATGTCACTAGATAATAACTTTTAATATTTTAAACAAATTACTTCTTGAAATAGTCACAAAAAATCCCTGAGACAAGTAATTACATTTCTGTTTTTCAGAACGAGATTGGTTTTGGGAATTTTTAATATAAAAAGATGTGAGAAGATAAGTTAGGGAATCCTGACTTAAATTTATATCAGGTCTTAAGATCGGTCAGTCATTCCCTCTCAACAGTAGGTATTATATATAAATGGAATATATCTGAAGGTTCAAAACTACCATCCTGAAATAAGAGAAAACACATAGTGCTTGTCTTTCTGGGTCTAGGTTACCTCACTCAGAATGGTTCTTTCTAGCTCCATCCATTCATTAGCAAATTTCGTAGTTCATTATATTTAATAGCTGGGTGATATTCTGTTGCATAAATATACCATATTTTTATTGTCCATTCATCACTTGATGGATGTCTAGACTGTTTCTACTTCTTGAATATAATATGACATCAATGTATATGTATGAACAGATATTCTATAGGAGGGTTTAGTGTTCTTTGGGTAATATGCCCAAGAGTGCTAGTGTTGAATCATGTGGTAGAGCTATTTCAAGTTTTTTGAGAACCACCATATTTCTCTCTCTCTTTCTCTCTTTCACTCTCTCTCTTCCTTCCTTCCTTCCTCCCTTAATTTTTGTATTTATTTGTTTGTTTCTTTTTACATACCAAGTGCAGTTTCCCTTCCTCCTCTCCTCCCAGCCCCTCCCTACCTCGTCTCCACTCCATAGCCACTTTGTTTCTCTTCAGAAAAGGGCAGGCCTCCCATGGATATCAACCAGCCATGGTATATCAAATTGCAATAAAACTAGGCAACTTCTCTCTTATTAAGGATGGACAAGTCAACCCAGTATCAGGAGATGGTCCCAAAAACAGACAACAGAGTAAGAGACAACCCCTGCTCCCACTTTGATTCCCACAAGAACATCAAGCTACACAGCTGTAATCTATATGCAGAGGGCCTAGGTCAGTTTCATGCAGGCTCCCTGGCTATTAATTCAGTCTCTACGAACCCTGGTTATTGATTTTATAGGTTTTCTTGTGGTCTACTCAATCCCTCTATCTCCTACAATCCTTCCCCCACTCTTTCACAGGATTTTCCAAGCTCTACCTAATGTTCGACTATGGGTCTGTATCTGTTTCCATCAGTTTTTGGATGAAGCCTTTCTGATGAATACTGGGCTAGGGACCAATCCATGAGTACGGTAGAATAACATTGGGAATCATTTCATTGTCTTTATTTTTTCCAGTTGTATTTTGCCCTGTCTTAGGTTTCTGAACTACCCTACCTCCAGGCAGTATCAGAGTGAGCTTCCTCTCATGATATGAGTTTCAAACTGGACCAGTCATTCCACAATTTCTGTGCAATATTTACCTGAGCACATCTTATAGGCAGGATAAATTATAGTTGGACGGTTTTGTGGCTGGATTGCTGTACCAATTCCTGCACTGGAAGTCTTGCCTAGTTACAGGATGTGGCTGGTTCACACTTCATATCCTCCATTGCTAGGAATCTTAGCTAGGGTAACACTCATAGAATTTCCATTACACTAAGTTTCTAGCTTTTCTCAGAAATGAGCCCCAATTCCAGTTTTCTCTCCCTCCATCCCTCCCCAAGCTGATTCCTCCTGTCCCATTCCCACCCCCATTCATACCTCTATAGTAGCTACACCAGTTTGCACTCTTGCCAGCAGTGAATAAGGTCAGAAAATTAGTAAGGGATCATGGGAAAAGGTTTTAAGGGAGGGGTGATAAAATTCAGTAGTATGAAGTTTTAAATGGGAGTAATGGAACAGGAAGGGTTACATAAGGTAGGTAATAAGAAGTCGGGGTAGAGGAAGCAGGGCCAAGAGGGAGAAGTAGCATTAATGACAATTTTGGAAAAAATCAAATGGAAACCTACTGCTGTAGAAGCTTCCTAAAATATATACATACACACACACACACACACACACACACATAAAAAGAGTCTGAATGACAGAGTGGCAATAACCCTACTTGATAATATAAACTAGCAAATGAAAAGATCAGTGTCAGGAATGGGTTATCTCTTTTGGAGTTCTTGGCAAGGGAATCTCCATAGATGTCCCTCTCAACATTATAGGTTATTATAGTTCTCTTGATTACTACCCACAACTTGGCAATGAGTCTATATTGCTGAAAATATCACATGCTTTACTATGCTGTAAAAAGCAGCCTGGTACTGCCCTGGCAACTTTATCCCTAATGACTAGTTTTCAAAGTGGTCAAATGTGGAGACTCAAAAATGTGGGCCCATTTTTACCTTATCTGACAATCAGAGAGTTGAAGGTTGGTCAAATGGTTGACAAACATAGTTGAAAGTCCCAACTCAGAATGTGATTGCTTGATTCTTTTAACTTAAAAGAGCTCATAGGAGTAGGTCCATGACATCCTGGCAAGTGGTCAGGATATGCAAATGTACTTCTGCTCCTTCCTTTGTATCTATGAGGTCACCTCAGGAGGGAGTGGCTGCCTTCAGGATATGTGGTCTAGAGCAGCTTCACTGCCTAAATAACAGGATGTTAATGATTTGATGTCTCAGAGTGTTAAAAGGATTGACTGTTTGAATTGTCCTTTGTATCATGTTAATAAAGTCTTTTGTTGCCCTCCCAGTACTTTCTATGGTTTCCTTATTATTTTTCATGCTTCTTCATATTCTTTACTAATACTTCTAAATTACCATGCCCAGGCAAGAGGTATTTTTGTTGAGGCTGGTCCACCACAGTCAAAGGTGTTATACATGCTAATAGAGGACAAAACTAATCACCAATCATATCCAGCTGTGAACGCTGACAGCTACAGCAATGACCTGCCTGGCAAGGCATGTCCAATGGTGAAAGAGTGGCAAAAATGCCATAGGAGTAATCAATCACAGTATGATCTGTTTTAAAGATCATTCCACAAGATGAGACCCATATTTGGCCCTGCTATTAGAGCCAAGAATCTGTGACTAGGTGGATCATAAGCTGTAAGAGAGAAAGTACTATTGCTATTTGCTAAATTGACATATTACTAAACGTATCATTATATCCTTAGAAAAGTGCATCTCTCAGCCCTCAAAAGGAGGAGATTATTTTTGCTGTAGATGATGATTAATACAGAGACCCACAACTAATCAAGGGGCAGAGTATAGGAAACTGTGGAAAGCTCAGCCATAATGGGACATAGATATCATATTTCTTCCTCCCAAGGCTCAGAGATCATTGTGGAAAATGAGGTGAGGAGATGGTTAGAGCCAGATGTGGTGAGTGAGAACTAGGAGTAGTGTTTCAGACCTGGCATTACACTGTACACCTGAATTCATGGTGGCTGGGACAGTATGGCAAGACTTGCACACGCTTAAACCAGACAAATCCCTGCCATGGAGAGGGAAGGTGAGGAGCTACCAGAAACTGATAGTTTCTGGAAGAGAAAAAGTCAATTTTTGTCTAATCAAAGGTGTGGCCTCTGGTGGGTTGACCATGCTCTAATAAAAGACCATATGTTGGAGAGTATATTTGACAGCATCTATTGTACTTGATGGGTTAAAAACAAAAAGATACAGAATTGGGTGGGTATTGAAAGAGGAGTTGATCTGGGAAAAATAGGGGAAAAGTGAATATGACTAAAATAGTTCACATAAGATTCTCAAATGACCTGTCAATAGACCCTGG
>LOEQ01008136.1:38640-55194 GCA_001685075.1 Bramus lutescens
CGGTTAGAAAGTCTATGGCCAGGAGTTAAAAAGTTTTGAAATCCCATGCGTCTTTTTTGGTGACTAGGGCAATTTTAACTCCTCTGTTGTTTGCTTTCTTTATCTTTCAATAGTGAAAATAGCTGGCTAGGCCTCTTGCAGAGGTGTATGAAAATCAAATGATGCAATTACTATGAAAATGGTTCATAAGCTCAATAGGACCAAACAAACATAAAGGGAGCATTATTAGAGTTAATGATCAGCAACACTGTTCTCAGTTTTCCCTGGCCTTGGTAATGAGTATTTGCATATCGAGGGAGGATTCCAGGCAGCCCTCTGTCTTCAGAAAACAAGCAGTCCTAGCTGGGATGTTATTTGGACAGAGTATACAGAAAGAAATCTGTTTAAAATGGATTTGTAGGATCCTAATAAGAGCTAACAGGTATTGACAGTTCCCTACACATCATGCACTGCCATAAGCACTTTTGCCTGCTCTAACCTATTTATTCTATACAAGAACCCTATTTTAGAAACTGTTTCTATTTTATTTTTTTAACATTTATAGATGAGGGCTGGGAGAAGGCAGATATAATATAAACTTTCCCCAGGCCATGGTACTAGTAAAATATAAATCCTGTTCTGAACCTAGATATTCGACTTGACAAGCAATACTTTAAGCTGTAATACTGTTTGACATCTATCATCAATAAAAACAGAAGATGTTAAATTGATTTTAAGAAGCCTAATTTTAATGACAGTTATTTAACAGAAGAGCAATTTTATGAAGGTGATAAAAGAAAGAAAAACAATGCTTTATAGCTATGATGCCCAGGATTAGCATCAGCTATTTAAATATATGAAGATCAGCTAGGGATGTCCAATGCTCCTGGGAAGAAATGCTGCAGGTCTCAGGACATTCTTTCGTGGGAAGCTTTCAGTGTAGATGGAGGCACTTGATCTGTACTGTTTGGAAAGGGAAGCAAATGAGGAGTTCAAACAAATACTGAAAATCTTCAGAGAGATGTAAACACCTCTGGGGCAGGGGGGCAAGAACCTGTCCACATGCTCATGACCTTAAGCAGCAATCTTATTTGTTGTACTCTATGTTTAGCTAATGGTCCATTGTTCAAATGTGTTTTATGTTACTTACTACCTCTGCCTGCGTCTCACAAACTGCTTGTTTAATCCGCTGCCCGTACTCAACACATACCATATGGCACGTGCTTTGTTTTTTATGTCTCGAATGATCTAAATAACAATGATGTAAGAAGGTAAGATCCTTGGGACATAATTAGATCAGAGGGATCCTGTCCTTTTAAGAGTGGCTGTAGAGAACCACCTAGACTCTTCCACTATGTGTGAACACAGAAAGAAGGTATCTCATTTAAACCAAGAAATGACCCCCATAAGACATCAAATCTGCCAGTACATAGATCTTGAACTTCTCAGCCTCCAGGACTTTAAAAAAGTACTTTCTACTGTTAATAAGCCATCTTGTTCATACTATACCTCAGTATAGATTAGCTATATTTGATACTTCTGTATTTCTTCAAAATAAGCCTTATTATTCTTCATAGCAAAGTTGAATATTCAAAGACATTATAACAGGTTCATGTTATAAAAAGTTTATCTGGAAGCAAGAATATGCAAAAATTTTAAAGTCATAATGCCCTTGATTTCTTTGGAAACCCAAAATGACATTTAGCCTTGATTTAACATTGATTTTCAAAGTCTCCCAGCAGGCCTCTGTGCACGCATGGTAATTCAGTCCTTGTGGAATTATGCAGAGAAGTTAGGAACCAGCAGGACAGCAGGGAGGCACAGTGTGGTGGGAACTGAAGGAGAGCAGCCCTGTTTGAGATCATGAAAGAAATCCTGGGGTTCAGTTACTGGAACATAACTGAATCAATGTAAGAAACGAGAGAAGGTGCGAGTCAAGCGACCTATTGCTACACAGGCGTGCTGCTTCCATAAGGACATTGTTTTCTGGAAGGAAAGTGGCAAAGCTACAGGAAGCTATGCCAGCCAACCAAAGGTTCTAAGAGCAGTTCATATGCACAAGCGTATGCTTTCTTAGATGCATCATAGGTAAGGCGATTAACATGGAGAGCGTAACCGTATGTTCTGCTGTTTGAAAGAAGAAAATGTTATGGATGTCCACTTTCAGCAATATGCATTTGATTTGCTGGTGGGCAAAGGTGGGTAGCATGGCCCAGTTAACTTCCTCAGTGTTTCCTTTAACTATTTTCAAGAATTATAAAAATATTTACGTTTAAAAGTCTTTGGGAAACATAAACACAAGTATGTCCTACACCTACGAATATCATATTAAATAAAATATTACACATTAAAACTTCTTTAAATTTTGGTTTAACTTGCTTTTATAAAGTGGGAGGTGGTGCAGCATGTTCCTCTAGAAAACAAAAGTATTCTATAAAGAAAATTTTTCTTTAACATATGAATGGAGAAAAATATTTCCAGATAAAATTTCAAAGCTGCCATTTATTCAAAGCCAGTTCTAATATGCAGGCCACATAGATCTGAAACTGACAGTTTGCTCTTTCTAGGGAAGTTGAATTTGTCTGAACAAATCATTTATTGAAACAACACTGATATGTCTTAGCAAGATAATATGGGGGACAAGAGGGTCAGTAGGAAATGCTGTTTGACATTAAAATTTCCCACAATGTTAATGTCAAATGCTGGATGAAGAATGGGCTCCCATATTCTCCTTTTAAAGTTGTCTATTTTGTTGACTACAAGGAGAAGATTGAAAGCCTACTGCCAATCAAAGAGGAACTGGTCTCCCAGGAAGAGAGTTCACATCATTGGGATAATATCTCAGAGCACCTCGTTGGAGAAACTGTGTCTCAGACAATGAGGTTACCAATGAATGACTGGTAGGACCACGTCTTGTCCAGAACTGTTTGGTTACACAAACCTCTAACCCTCAAACCTAAACCTCCTGTCAAGACCCTAAGATATAATTAAGTGATGTTATCAATACGTATCGTTAGTTGTTCTCCTTCCCAATGTTACCTCACCGAATAAATCTTTTTCTGCTTTTCACTGTTGCTTTGACTCTTTAGTTGGCCTGTTGAAGGACAAGTGTTTAAGCCTAGCTTGTTAAGGCTGTCATGGTCCCGACTCTTACATTAACAACTCTGGCATAAGGAGAGTCCCCCACGTATCCCCCAAACCCAGGTTTCCATACTGTCCAATCCGTTGTTTGCATTGGAGTCCTTTTAGGAGGGGGTCACTAAGAATCCTATGTGTCTTCATTGCAGAGACTGGAAGATCCTGTAGTCTTGGGAGCTGCATTTGGATTTGGCTAGCTGTTGTATTTTCCCTCTCTCTTTCTCTCTTTCCCTCGTTCCCTGGTTCCCTTCCTCCCTCTCATTTAATTCTGCAGTGTTGTGGAGTATGTCTTATAGGGAGAGCTCACATTTTTGAAGGTAGTCAGAATTTGTTGTATATGGGACTTTAGAAAGAAAATAATTTTACTTTGTAATTATGAGGCACCGTAGAGCTGTTTTCTGTATTTCATGTATTCTTGTCAGATGCTTTTCATTCTGCTTCATTTAAAAGCCATTCTATGTAAACCGTTTTGTCTTTTTGGTTTACTGGTCACTAACTTTATCTCCCATTCCTTACTGGTTATTTCTTAAGAAAAGGAAAAAAAAGTCCTGGTTTTATTTCTGAATTTCTGCTCTGTTGTACAATTGTTAGAGGAAGCTTGTCTCTTCCGTCTTGATTTTAAGAGTTGTCCACTGTTGGAGGCTCTGTCAGTCAGCATTCATTTCTCTTTTCTCTGACTAGTCGGGCTATTGAAAATGTTCAAAAAAATTGTCTAACATACTACTGAAGCCAGTCTGCTGGGCCACTGTGGTCCTGCAGTCTAGTGACAGGGTGTTTTATACTCCGCAGAGATTAAAATTGCTGAGTTGATGAAAGAGCTGTTGTCTAGCAGCACAGGAAGATAAAGAGAATCAGAGGACCCAACTCCTTTTTCACCAGACTTTTATCTAAGCTTCAACCCCTTAGTCCCCACCCACCCATTCTGCAGTGCTTGGCGGTGTCATTCATTTTGGTCTTGTGACAACAATTCTTGCTATCGATTCAGGATTTAGCTTTCTAGTCCATGTGCTTTCCAGTTCTCAGAAATTTATTACAATTAGACTTTTCTGTCCTTCTTACACTAGTAAAACAATTATTGTTGATTTACTCACATTTGAACTAAAATAGAAGTTATTGCAAATATCCATCCATCCTTTTAATAAATGATGTTAGTTAACACAGAGAAAATTTATTAGAAAGGGAGGAAATTAGCATTAATAGTTATTTTTCTTATTTGGGGGGAAAATATGGCAGAAATTAGGAAGAATGATAAAATTTCTATGACCTTAAATTCAGATATGACCTGTAAGTCAAATTCTAATTCCAAAACTGTAATAAAAGAAAATAGATGCAGAGTTTTTAATGACCTTCCCATTCTGGTGTGACCCACACTATGTCCAAGTGGTCAATCCAAATCTGCAAACCTTATGCAACTGGTTAAATTCCAGTTTATTTCAGCATTGTGAACCATTAAACCAAAGCAATGAAAGCAGTCACATCGTTCTCCAAAACAACTTTGAGAGTGTGCTGGAAAAATATTTTTTTTCCATAAGGAGAAAAGATTCAGACAGCAGGAAGCTTATCTTGAGGCATTCAGATCAAAGTCGTTCTTACAATAGCTGAATAAACACATCAGTTTATGATGACAAAGGTTCTGATAAAATATTAAGGAAAATACATATAATGGAATGAATTAAGAAAGAATCAAGAATTTCCTAAGAAAAATAAACATTATCACTACACGGATATATCCACTACATGGATCAACACTACTTGTTGATTTCAACATGGGCTGGTGAGAACTGCAGTTTCTACTCTAAGCGACAGTTGTCTATTGAACTTTTATTCCAGGATTTTTCCATGGACCATGTATCAGCATTGTTAAAGTGTATGCTTATTTATGAGACCAAGTCCAAATAGACTTTAGTATGAAGTCCTGTCACATCTAGATTATTCCTTTTGATTGTTTTTAAATCAAAACAATTCATAGTAAAGGGGTGAATGAAAGCAGTTTCTATTTCTGAATAGAAGAGTGTTCTTCACAAGGCAATTTTTACTATTCCTGAGAATGTGCAGGAGTGTCCTTTCTCAAGTACTTACACTCTACTGCAAGCATCCATCCCTGGGAAAGTTAGAGGTACAAGTGAGTACTAAAACTGTAATTCCTTTAGAGAATCAGGATTTTAGAAGAGTTTCCATAGCATGAATATCCTTTAACTTAAAAGATTCCTTACCTCAGATGAGAACTATTCTGACATGCATTCTACGTATGAGATTGCACTTTTTGATACAGTAATATGAGATCAGAGTTCTTTGAAATGAACTTGCACTGCTCAGTGTAACCTCCCCAATACATATTTGCCTTTTGACAGTCTTCAATAGATAAGAAGCTAAAGTGGGGTGGTGAGAGAAGAGCAATATGAATAATGTGTATGACCAATGTTAGATTAAGGATCTTTTCTTGGAAGTCAAAAGCTCAGCTGGTTTAGGATGAAGAACTCAGGAAGCATGCTGCCCTGGAAGATGGCATTCCTGGAGGAATCTCTCAGTGCTTTATCCAGAGATCTGCTTCGAGACTCTTAGTGCTGTAAACAGTCCCTGAAAATAGACAGTATGTAGACTTGTTATGACCTGATTTTTAGTAGCAGGAAGAGAACTTTTGCGTAGTCACAGAGATTGAACATGGAGATGGAGGCCCAAGATACAGAGCAGACAACTGCCAAATTCCAGGATATCTTCTATTAAAGGAAATCCTTGCGAGAAACATCCGGATATTTTCTGCTCTACTCACTGCTAGCCACTGACTTTTCCCAACAGATTCTGGAGAAAGACACGTTCTCTTGTGACCATGATAAAACCATTGTTTAAAATTCCAAGTTTGCATCAACTGCGTGCATAAGATCAACTGAAATGAAGCCCTTGCTCTTTTCCCCTGGAGCAACTCTAGCTCTGTTCCAGCAAGGATGGCTGACGTTATTGTGTGTTTTCATCTGTAAAATATCCCTTCTGCAGAAAACGATCCTATGAGATGGAACTTGCTTCTTAAAGAGCATGTGAGATGTGAGGTGCTCCTGATGGTCTTTGAAAGAGTGCACACGTGCGCACACACACACGTAGGGGGTAGGGAAGGAGAAAGCCTACCACCCAAAACAGTATCTAGAACATAGAACACCCAATCAATAGAATATGAGAAACTGAGAATTACTTAATCACAATTACTTTTGTTCATGTTTGAATGAGAAAAAAAAGTAACCCGGATTTAAATAAAACAGGTTTATAAGCAGGATTAACTGAAACAAAACAAAACAAATAAAAACATGATGCAATGTGATATTCAGTAAATATAACAAAGTAAATAGTTTCAGAAGTGTAAAAATGCCAAAATGAACAAGAGAAAAAATATAAACTTCGAACACACTGTTTATCAATAAGATATTACACAATATTCAAGAACTCTGTCAACGCTTTATTGAAGTATTAAAAAGACAGGGAAAAAATAAGCCAAGCCAAGAAAATTATTTATAGGATTTCAATATACATAATTCAAGCAATAGATAATTCCCATGTTTTCCAGGGTTTTTTAAAAATCATTTTCTGACAAAGAACATTTAAAACAATTTATGAGGTTAATGTATAGTTGACTTCTAAATTAAGTATTAGGTATATAAGAGGAAAAATCAAAACCTCTAAAGCCTGTTTCAATTACTAACATATATGGAGAATTCTAAATACATTACTAGCTAACATTAAGAAGATATTAAAAATAACACTAACTATTAAGGTTTAACTCAAGAATATTTCAAAATCTGAGAGATTTATTGCTATAATTTACTGAACATATTTTTAACACAGAGAGTTTTTTTGATAAGGTTTAATACTCAATCGAGACTGAGATGAATTAAAAACAAGAACTTAAAAACTTCCTTTACAAACCTGTTAAATCAAAGCCTACAGCAAATTTCACAGCTAGCAGCTAAAAGCTACACCATTTGTCTTCTGAGAACAGGATGAAGGTGTCTGAGATCTCCAAGAGGTCACTACAGGAAGTGATACAGCATATTCTGGGTCAAAAGTACGCCTATATCGTAGCAAAACTCAGTCTAAAAACAAGTAGCAGAGGGAAGCTAGGGACATTGTAAACTATTTGGACATTAAGGCAAACACTTCTAAACAACGTGTGAGTTAAAGAAATCTCAAGAGAAATTGAAATACTTTGCACTCAACAAGAATGAAAGTAGAATTTACCAAAATATTTGGACTAAAGTGAAAGCAGTGTAGAACAGGAAATTCGGGGCATGGAACATGTTTATAATAAAGGGAAGACGGATCTAAAGTGAGTAACCTGGGACCGTTAGAAAACAGACAGGACAAATTGAAGCCACTTAAGAAGAAGAGTAAAATAATAAGACGTAGATTCAGGAGGACTCAGAGATTAACAATAATTTGGGTCAAGTTTTATTGAATAGGTGAACTAATCATAACTGAATTTTCCTAGGCCCTAAGGAGAAGAAAATAAAACCTAGGTTCTACATCTCAAGATTTCTAATTCTTTTTTCTGTTGCACAATAATGCTTAATTTGCATGATAAAACAATTCTGACCTCTGTTTTGTTCAATAGTCACCCAACTGCCAGATGTCTTGAAAAGTTACTGGTTCCAAAATGTCCAAGAAATAACAAGGCAGTATCTCACATTTTACTAATGTATTCACATTACTAATTCATCATGGTATATTATTATTAGAAAATAAAGCAAATTTTAGGAATAAAATTTCAATGATTTCTGTATTTTCATTCTGATACTGTATTCCAAGGATGGGAATTTGGTATATACCTTCAGTGATATGCAGGCTTCCTTGTGCAGCATTACAAATTGGGAGAAAGATCAAAGACACAGTGTCCCCACGTGACGTTAGGTTAGTCCTTTTACCAGCATTCTCTTCTATCTGCATATCATAACTTTCCATCCTTATTTTTAGTATATTTTTAATATTTAAAATAGTTTTTAAAAATATTTATTTATTTATTATGTATATAATAGTCTGTCTGTGTATGCCTGCAGGCCAGAAGAGGGCACCAAACCCAATTAAAGATGGTTGTGAGCCACCATGTGGTTGCTGGGAATTGAACTCAGGACCTTTGGAAGAGCAGGCAATGCTCTTAACCTCTGAGTCATCTCTCCAGCCCCTTTAAAATAGTTTTTAACTTTGAATATATTTTGATCATGTTCTTCCTCTCCCTAAGCCCTTCCTGATCCTTTCTCCTTCCTACCCACCCAACTTTCTTTTTGTTTCTCAAAAACCAAATAGCCAATAAAACAACCCCCAAACTCATAGAAAAATCAAGGGTACAAAATGAAACACCATCCTCAAAGAAAGTTAATGCACTGAAAACAAACAAACAAACAAAACCACAAATTGCAACCAAATAAAAGTATGTCAGCACACACACACACACACACACATGCATGCACACATCAAACAAACAAACAAAACCTGTGGAATCCTTTATATGTTGGTCAACTGCTACTGAGCATGAGGCCCTTACTTTTAGCTGTCTCTCCCCATATTTCCTCTCACAACACCCCCTTTCCCTTTCCTTCCCTTGATCTACCCATCCAGCCCCCACCTCCAGCCACATTTATCCTATTTCCCTCTCTTAATGAGATCCGTTTGTCCCCCTCTAGTGCTTTACATTGTAAATACGTCTGTGCTTCTGTGAATTACAGCTTAGTTATCATTGACTTAACAGCTAATATCGTATATAAGTAAATACATAGCATATTTGTCTTTCGGAGTCTGGAATATCTTACTCAGGATGATTTTTTTTTCTGGTTCCTTCCATTTGTCTGCAGTTTTCATGATACCATTTTTTTTAACAATTGAGTAATCTTCCATTGTATAAATGTACCACATTTTCTTTATTATTTCTACTGTTGAGGAAAATGTAGGTTGTTTCTAATTTCTGGCTATTATGAAGAAAGCAGAAATGAACATTGTTGAGCAAGTGTCTCTGTGGTAAACTGAAANGCTAAAAAGTGGTATAGCTGGACCTTGAGGTAGACTGATTTCAGTCCTCATGAGGAACTGTCATGCTGATTTCCACAGTGGCTCTAGAAGTTTGCACTCCCACCAGCAATGAATGAGTGTTTCCCTTATTCCACATCCTCCCTAGCAAAAGCTGTCACTTGTTTCATTGACCTCAGCTATTCTCACAGATACAAGATAAAAATCTCGAGATAGTTTTGATTTGCATTTCCCTGATGGCTAAGAATGCTGAACATTTCTTTAGGTATTTCTTAGCTGTATGAGTTTCTTCTATTCAACCAGAGAATACGCTATAGAGATCAGTACACTGTTTTTTAATTGATTTACTTGTTTTCTTGATGTCTGGTTTCCTGAGTTCCTTATATATTTTGAATATTAACCTTCTATTCATAGTGGTTTTCCACCTCCTTAGTGTTGTGACCCTTTAATACAGTTCCTCATGTTTGTGGTGACCCTTACCCATAAAATTATTTTTGTTGATTCTTCATAACTGTAGTTTTCCTACTCTTATTAATTATTACATAAACACTTTTGGGGATAGCTACTTGCTAAAGGGGTTGCAACCCATAGGTTGAGAACCACTGCGCTGTTGGATATGTAGCAACAAATAAAAATCTTTTTCTATTCCGTGGGTTGCCACTTTGTCTGAATGACAGTGCCCTTTGCCACACAGAAGCTTCTCTATTTTATGAGGTCCCATTATTAATTGCTGATTTTAGTATCTATGCTAATGGAGTTCTGTTCATAAAGTCTTTTCCTGTGCAAATGAGTTCAAGGCTATTTCCAAATTTCTCTTCTATTAGACTGAATCTATCTGATTTTGTGTAGAAGTCTTCGATCCATTTGGAGTTGAGTTTTGTGCAGGGTGATAAATATGGATCTATTTGTATTCTTCTACATGCAGACATCCAGTTTGATCAGTGTCATTTGTTGAAGATGCTGTCTTTTTTCCAGTGTGTTTTTCTGGCCTCTTTATCAAAAGTCAGGTTTCCAAGGGTGTGTGAATTTATGTCTGGGTTTTCAATTAAATTCGATTGATCAACATTTATGTTTTATGCAAATACTATGCAGATTTTATGACTATAATTTTGTAGTCCAACTTTAAATCAGGATTAATGATGCTCAAACACTTCTTTTATTATCCAGGATTGTTTTAGCTATGTTGGCTTTGTTTTTTCTGTTTCTATATGAAGTTTAAAAATTGTCCTTTCAAGATCTGTGAAGAATTGGGTCGGAATTTTGATTAGGAGTGCATTGAATCTGTAGATTGCTTTTGGTAGGATGGCCATTTTTACCTTATTAATCCTGCAGATCTATGAGCATAGAAGATCTTTCCATATTCTGATATCTTCTTCATTTTTCTTCTTCAATGACTTGAAGTTTTTAAGCATAAAACTCTTTCACTTGGTTGGTTAGAGTTACCCCAAGATGTTTAAAATTATTTGAGGCAGTTGTGAGAGGTGTTGCTTTCCTGATTCCTTTCTCAATCTATTTCTCATTTTAATATAGGAAGGCCACTTATTTCTGTGAGTTAATTTTATGTCCAGCTACTTTTTTATCTTAACTTTTTTTATGAAAGTTTTTTAACATCTGTAGGCTTTTTCTAATGAAACTTTTAGGGCCGTTTATATATAGTATTATATCATCTGTAAATAAAGATACTTGATTTCTTACTTTCCAATTTGTATTCTCTTGATCTCCTTCAGTTGTCTTATTGCTCTAGTTAAGACTTCAAGAACTGTATTGAATAGGTATGTAGAGAGTTGACAACCTTGTTTTGCTCTTGATTTTAGTGGACTTACTTTGGTTTTCTCGCCATTTAAATTGATGTGGGCTATGAGCTTGCTGTAAACTGACAAAATAATATTCAGATAGGTAGCTTGTATCCCTAATCTCTCCAGGACTCTTATCATGAAAGGGTGTTGGACTTTGTAAAAGGCCTTTTCTGCATCTTATGAGATGACCATGTGTATTTTGTCTTTCAGTTTATTTATATTATGGATTACACTTATTTATCTCACATATGTTGAACCATCCCTGCATAACCCGGATGAAGCTTCCTTGATCATAGTGGATGATCTTTTTGGTGTGTTCTTGGATTTGCAAGTATTTTATTGAGTATTTTGCATATATATTTATAAGGGAAATTAGTCTGTGATTCTCTTTCTTTGCTGGGTCTTTGTGTGAACTGGGTACCAGAGTAACTGTGGCCTCATAAAATGAAATGGGCAGTGATCCTTCTGTTTCTACATCATGGGATAATGTGAGGAGTGTTGGTATTAGCACTTCTTTGAAAGTCTGGTAAAGTTCTGTGCTGAAACCATCTGGCTCTGAGCTTTATTTGGTTGAGTGTTTTTAAATGATTTGCTTCTATATCACTAGAACGTAAAGAACTGTTTAAATTGCTTATCTGATCTTGATTTAACTTTGGTAAGTAGTATGTATCAAGAAAATTACCCATTTCTTTTGTATTTTCTAACTTGGTGGAGTACAGGTTTTTAAAGTTTGTCCTAGTGATTCTCTGTATTTCCTTGGTGTCTGCTGTTACATTCTCTTTTTAGTTCTAATTTAGTTAATTTAGATCTTCTCTCTCCAACTTTTAGTTAATTTGGATAAAGGGTTATCGATCATATTGATTTTCTCTAAAAACCAACTCTTTGTTTCATTTACTTTTTGTATTGTATTTTTGTTTGTTTCTGTTTTGTTAAATTTAACCCTTAGTTTGATTATTTCTTACTATCTACTCTTTTGGGGTACTATTTCTTCTTTTTGGTCTACAGCTTTCAGGTGTGCTGTTAAGTTGCTAATATGAGATCTCTCCAATTTTTTTTTATGTAGGCAATTACTGCTATGAACTTTCTTCTTAGAATCACCTTCATTTTGCCCTATAAGTTACAGCATTTTGTGTATTAATTTTCTTTCAATTCTAGAAAGTCTTTGGTTCCTTCCTTCCGTTTTCCTTCCTTCCTTCCTATCTTATCTGTTAAATCCATGATTTATAATATCAGTTAACTCCAACACTTTTCTGTTTAGTTTTTGCCTGGATGACTTGACAATTGGTGAGTGTAGAATATCGAAGTTTCCTACTATCAGTGTGTGAGGGTCAATATGTGATTTAAGCTGTAATAGTTTCTTTTATATACATGGGTTCTTTTGTGTTTGGGACATGGATGTGAAGAATTTCTATATCCCTGCAATTATTTTTTTCCTTTGGTAAGTATGCAGTATTCTTCCTATCTCTTTTGATTTATTTTGGTTTAAAGTCTATTTTGTTAATAATTAAATTGTTACGACAGCTTGTTCCTTAGGTCTATTTGCTTGGAATATCTTTTTCAACCCTTTATCCCAAAGTAATGTTCATCTTTGATATTAAGGTGTGTTTCTGGGTTGTAGCAGCAGGAATGATAATGTTTTCATAGCCACTCTGTTAGCCTCTGTCTTTTTATTGAGTGTAATCAAGAGCATTGATATTGATAGATATCCATGACCAATGACTGACTCCGGTTATTTTTGTTGTTATGTTTAAGTGTGTGTGTTTGTGTTTCCCTTCCTTTGACTTTGCTGGTCTGGGAATATTTATTTCTTGTGTTTTATTGGATGTAATTAACCTTTTAAGGTTGGCATGTACTTTCTTGGACCTTATATATGACTGGATTTATAGATAAATGTTGTTTAAATTTGGTTTTATCCTGGAATATCTTATTTTCTCCATCTCTGGCAATTCAAAGTTTTGCTGGTTGTAGTAGTCTGAATGAGCATTTGTGGTCTCTCAACATATGCAGGCCCTTCTGACTTTTAGAGCCTCCCCCTGAGAAGTCAAGTGTGATTCTAGTCAATCTGGCTTTATGTCAGTTGGTCTTTTCCCTTAGAGCTTTTAAAATCCTTTCTGTGTTTTGTACACTTAGTATTTTGATTATTATATACAGAAGAATCTTTTGTTTCTGGTCCAGTCTCCTTGGTATTCTGTATACTTCCTGTACTTTGGTTGGCAAAAGAAATTTTTTTTCTATGATATTGCTGAAAATATTTTCTGAGCTATGAGCTGGAATTCTTCTCTTTCCTCTATTCCTTTTATTATTAGATTTTTTCATAGGGTTTTGGATTTTCTTTTAGATTTCACATTTTCTTTGATTAATGTATCCATTTCTTCTATCTGTCCTCAATGCCTGAGATTCTTTTCCATTTATTATATGTTCTTGGTGAAGCTTGATGCTGCTGTTCCTATTAGAGTTCTTAAATTTTTCACTCCCGTTTTCCTTCAGTTTGAATTTTATACATTGATTGTATTTCCACTTTCAGGCTTTATTCATTTCCTCAAGCATTGTTTATTTGTGTTTTCCTGGTTTTCTTTAAGGGATTTATTCATTTCTTCTTTAAGAGCATCTATTATTTTCATACAGGTGATTTTAAGGTACTTATTTCTAGGTACTACGCTGAAATATTCAGTGTCTGCTGTGGTAAGGTTGCTGTGCTCTAGTGGAAACATTCACCTGGCTGTTACTGATTGTATTTTCATGCTGGTGTCTATACATCTTGGATTGTGATGATTATCATTCTAGGTGCTGATTACCTGATCTTGTCTTTGTTAGGTGAGTGTTTTGTTGGTTGGTTTCTGTTTCCTCTCTAAATTTTAGGAGAAGTGTGGTGGTTGCATATTACCTGTAGGAAAGTTTTATGAAGTCCTCACTGGGGGCAGACTTCAGTGACCTTCTGAGGTATGGACACTGGGGGTTACAGGTAAAAATATGTTTTGGTGCATAGGGACCTGAAACTTTGGAATAGAAAGAGGCTAAGGGAAGCAGAGGAACTTCACAGAGGAGAAAAGATGTGTGTTCCACAGGATCTGCTTTGTTAGTTTTTTGGGTTTGGGGACACAGAGGGAGAAGAGACCACAGAAGAAGGTTTGCTGAAGAACTGAGGATGAGACTGAAGGATTGGACTTGGAGGAATGGGAGGAGAGGTGAAAATCGAAGTTAGCCTACTGCTTTCCTGGCAAGTGTGCTCTCTGGGCTTCCAGGGAGAGCCTGCTGGAGTTGGGGCTAGAATAAAGCCAAGAGTTGGGGGAGCGAGGTTCCAAGGGAAAGATTTGTGGGGTCCTCTAGAGATGTAGTGGGGGCTGCTGCAAAGGTTCTGCTGCAGAACTCTAGACAAGGCTGAGCGATTTGATTTGGAAGAGCAGAAGGAGAGGAAGCAGGTAAGCTAACAGCAGACAGAGTGGGTTCCCAGGGAGTGTCTGCTGGAGTTGGCGCCTGGAAAAAAGCCACAGTGGTGGTTAGTAGGGGAACATCAATGGGATCCACTAGAGATGAGGTGGGGAACCTGCTGAATGGGTTCTGTTGCAGAACTGTGGATGAGACTGGGGGATTTTATTTAGGGGAGCAGGAGAGATGAAGGTCTCCAGAAAGCCTACCTGCTTCTTTGGCTGGAATTCTCTATCCCTATATTTAAAATTAATTTAATTTTAACTGATGTACAAAGACAGAGAAAGTAAGTACGCCTGTTTATGAAGTAACACATTGTGTCAATCCATGCATAGTTTGATAGCATTTAGTCAGATCAACTCACCTGCTCAGGCTTTTGTCATTTCTTTGTAATATGGGCTTTCAAAACCCTCTTAGATGTTTGGATTGTGTAGTACATCAGTGAAAACTCAATAATCCGATCCTTCTAAATATCTAACTTTATGTTTTGCTTGTTGCTCAGCAGCCTAACTACCACTTTCCTTACTAGAACACATAGTGCTCCTTGACTCGGGAATACTGTCCTCCAGTTGTTCTTTCTGCGGGGTGATTGTAGAGAAAGAGGCTCAACAGTTCTTGTCTGTGCCTCTCTGCCCCTTCTAAAAGAGTCTAAATGTCTTAGGATTTAGATGTCACTGTGTGGGCAGGTTCAACATGTGGTATCCAAAAGAGGGAAGCCATTGTCTCCAAGCAATATGAGGGTTGTTTATCTAATCTCTACTTCCTGGTGTGTGGTGTTGGTTGCTGAATCATTTACAGAAGGTGAGAGGATGTGGAGGAAGCAAAGAGAATAATTAGTGGCTGGCTTTCCTAGGTTTAATTGTGTGATGTTGGAGACATGACTTATCTAATTTGATGGCAAAATAATTAGCCAGATTTGGTGATTATGGGCGTCTGTAATCCTCGTTCATGGAGGGCAAGAGGCAGTAGGGGCTTGACTTTAGATTGTACAGCAGTACCTTAAAAAAAAAAACTGGAAATGGGAAGAATAATCTCTCCCAAAGAAGAAAACAACAAGAATTTATCTGGTACCAATGCTCAGCCCTGTAAACATACATGTGAACAACATTATACAGATTGAGCATCTTATATTTAGGAGTATATATGTACATAAACATACATAAATGAATGCAATACAAATTAATCCAAAAAGAGGCCATAAATTTGAAAGAGAGCAGATGGGAATATATGGGAGAGTTTGGAGGGAGGAAGGAGAAAATGTTGTAATAATATTCTAATCCTCAAAATAAAATAAAAAGAGAAAAGAAACAAATTGTGTTGGTCCCATATTCCATATTCCACAAATCTCAGTGCTGTAAAAATGTTATAATTCTCAAAGGCTTCAAATAATAAAATGCAAAAAAATCTCCCAGTGCTCAGAAGAACACAAAGTACAAGAGTATAGCTGGATACCAAACACTGAAGAACAATTAAGCATAGTGAAATTGTTGGAGAAAAACAAGCTCTTAAATTTCTGTCCTTAATTAATTGCCAAAATGTAGCTTTTTTTTTTCCTGTATGTGAAGCTGCATTTCACCTTCAGYAAATAGCATGAAAGGCCTTTCCTCTTAATCTCCTGCTTTAAACCTATCCAGTATCAATCAGGAAAATAGAGGGTAAGAATAAACCATGAAGTTTCCTGAAAGACTGAACCAAAAATTATTTTCCTAAAGTGAAAAGAAAATATACTAAAATCAGTTGCAACATGGTAAAAAAAAATGAGCACATTCCAAAATCAAAGCACAGGTTTCATTTATATATCTAACATATTCCTTTTCTCAGGAAACTTTAGTCAGACATCTTTCAGAAAGAATTCGTCTCTATTTTTAATGATATGTTGCATGAAATTTGTCATTACAAAGAAAACAAGGGAACAGGATGTTTAACAAGTTCACTAGAACAGCTGGTACATTATGACCATCTTACAGAAAACAAGATGAAAAACACCATTATTTTCACAGAAGAAACCATAGATTATTTCCTACTTTTTTTTAAAGCTTAACTTGGCTGCCACCAAAGGCATAACTGCCTCAACCCAAGAATGCCTATGTTCTATCTCAGTCATTGGCAGCCTTTCAGTGTTCAGTGTACTGTCTTCTTCAGCAAATGTCTCCTTCTCTCTCCCTTACCACCTTACACACACACACACACACACACACCACCACCACCACCA
>LOEQ01008137.1:8784-27635 GCA_001685075.1 Bramus lutescens
AGCCAACTTGATCATAATGGATAATATTTTTAATGTGCTCTTGGATTCTGTTTGATAGAATTTTATTGAGAATCTTTGCATCGATGTTCATGAGTGAGATTTGTTTATAATTCTCAATCTTGGTTGGATCTTTGTGTGGTTTTGGAATCAGGGTGACTGTAGCTTCATAAAAAGTGTTTGTGAATGACTCTTCTGATTCTATTCTGTAAAACACATTAAGGAGTATAGGTATCAGCTCATCTTGAAAGTTCTGATAAAATTCTGCATTACAACCATCAGGTCCTGGGCTTTTTTTTGGTTGGGAGGTTTTTTTATGACAGCTTCTATATATTATACTCACTCTAGCCCAACAAGGTTGAATTTCCCCAGATGGTAGTTTTAATCAAACTCTATTGAAGGGGTATGACAGATTGACTGATAGAATGTCTCTCCAGGAAAGTAATATACATGCTATGAGGATTATGTCCAAGGATGAGACATTTTCTCTACTGGTAAGGCTGCATACCTTGGAATCCTCAATGAGGGCATTAGAAAAGACACTGGACATGAGATCCGTACATTACAAAATGCAGTGGTAAATAGATTTGAAAAGATTGAGGAACTTATCAAATATGATGACCAGGGACAAAAGGTACAAAGGCAAAATTTAACTTCATTGATATGTAAAAATATTTGGGATAGCATCCCCAGAGTTCTGCCTGCCTTTCTAGAAATAACATCAGAAAGTGTATCTAGCCCTAAGTACCCTAAGGTTGTCAAGAATATTTATGGGAGCCCTTACATGTGACTGATCTAAAGGAAATTAAATAAGAAATTGTAGATTATGGACTACATTCATCCTTTGCTAGGGAAATGGTCAAAATGTGGGCTTTCAGTAGCAAAGTTTGGACTCAGTTAATCTTAGCATTCTTAGAAAGTGGACCACAATTATTTTGAAGGTGCTTTTGTAAGAAAGAAGCTGGATTTTTAGATCAAGGGGAAAAGCAAAATACTTGAGATTTCCCTACATCAAGATGAGGGACTTTACTCTGATCCTCAGGATCAAGCTCTTTATGTTGAACATACCTTGTCCCCATGTATCACAACAGCTTTAAAGGCTTGTAACAGGAGTTAGAAACCAGGAAAGAGAGTTGATTCATATCTTAGGGTTAAACGGGGTCAGAGAGATTCTTTTAGTGACTTTTTACAAAGACTAACTAGGGCTGTACAAATAGGGGTACCTGACCCAGACGCTAGAGGCATAATAATTGAATCTTTGGCTTATGAGGATGCCAACATAGAATCAAAAGGATCCTTGAACCAGGTGGTGGTGGCACATGCCTTTAATCCGAGCATGTAGGAGGCAGAGACAGGTAGATCTCTGTGAGTTCGAGGCCAGCCTGGTCTACAAGAGCTAGTTCTGGGACAGTCTCCAAAGTCACAGAGAAACCCTGTCTCAGAAAAATAAACTAAAAAACAAACAAACAAACAAAATAAAAGGATCCTTGAGCCTTTAAAGTGCAGATTATCACCCATGGATGAATGGGTTTTGCATACAATGAATGTTGAGACACTTGTCTATGGTACTGAAGCTTGGGTAGCAGAAGCAGTTTAGACTGGTAAGAGAAGAAATCAAAATTCCAAATAGTTTAATTGCAGTAGAATGGGATATATGAGAAGGGATTACTACAAATAATGTCTTCTGTGGGAATGGCAGTAATAGGAGGACTCAGCCTTCAGGTATGTGTAGAAGGTGTGGCAAAGGCCAACACTGAACCAATTAATATAGGTAAATGAAAGATAGACAAGGCAACCTGCCACCAACGGGCAATACCGTGGGGGCATCTTACAGGCCCCCTTGATGAATGTGGTCCATTCATTCCAGGTTACTGTGGAGAACATGTCTCACCAATAAAATTTATAACTCCAATGCCTTGAAAACAATACTGGTCTGAATGATGGGTTAAATGTGGAGGATGAGTAAAAAACTCAAGTAGGGCATAAGAAACGTATATTCTGGCAGACTTCTCAGCCTACTAGGAGATCAGAGACCAAAGCTAAGAGTGTGTATAAATGGAATGTTTATTGAAGACTTATTAGACACTGGTGTGGATGTAAGTATTATTAATCCAGAATCTTGACATCAAAATTGGCCTCTTCAAGAGGTAGATGTTAAGTTCCAGGGAATTGGAACCCTATCTTGGAAAAAACAAAACATGAGATGGGTTGAATGCATAGGGCCAGAATGGTAAATAAGAAGGCTGAGGCCATATATAGCCAATATTGCAGTGAATTTGTAGGATTGTGACCTCTTGCAGCAATGGAATACCCAGATTAACATTCCTGCAGTCCAAAAAGCTTATGTTGCTGAAGAAAATATTAGAAAATATTGTGGACAACAGACACCAGCCATTCAGGCTGTATAAGAACACAAAGCAATTGATAAACTTTCAGAGGTACCAACAGTTCTACCTTTAAAATGGTTAACTTCTCTAATGAAGCAGGAGCAAGGATAGGTAGAGCTGGCAGGCAGTGATTATAAACAGAAGAAAATGAGGAAGAGAAGGATCAACAAGAGAACAAGGGGAGGAGGACATCAGGACCCAAACACCCAGCCACTCATTAAGTAAAAGTGAAAGCAAGAGATACAGATGAAAGAAAATTTAAAAAAAGTGAAATGTAGTCATGATAATTTAAGTTACAAAAGTTGGAAAGAAACAAACCAAGCTAATGCCAAGCATTAATAAGTAAGAATAAGCCTCCTGTGTGGTGTTTTTGGTAGCTTGGTGGTGGGACCCCCAAACGTCAAAAGAGCAAATCATCACACAACAATTGACACTCACTTCCTGCTGCCTACCAATCCTGATTTAGAACTTTTAACTGCTTCTCTAGTATGGTGACTGCCTGCATGCAGCCATGAGCCATACCTTTGCCATGACCATAATGAACTATGCCTCTTAAACTGTGACCCAGTCCCAATGAAATGTTCTCTGTTATAAAAGTTGCCATAGTCATGATATATCCTCACAGCAAGAGAAACCCTAACATCATGTTACTAGTATAATGTGTGAAAGGGAAAGGCTAAGATCTTCTATATTATATAAAGAAGAGTCACATCATTAGACCAGAATAAGTCTTTACAAATTGCTGCATAGACTGTCATTTAACTCATACAAACTTCATAAGTAGCTTCTCTGACTTCTTATTTCTCCCATTGTACAAGTAGTTTTCACAGTCAGATGACTGCTTCGATGACATAAGTACCTAACGTGAAGTGTGTTGTGCCCAATGTAGAGTGGAGTAATGAGGAAAAACATATGTTCATGATTACTAAGAAATAAATTAGTTAAAATCAAAGAAACTTTCAAGATATAGCAGGAGCAAAGGAGTCAATTCACATCAGGCTTCATTTTATGACACTCTTTATAAGTGATGAACCCTGGGATGTTATTCTCTAAATTTCTTGTGTCAAACTGGCAATGTAGTGAGGAAGTTCTGCAAAATGCATTTGCAGCTACACAGAAGATGCTGGGCAACACTTATGACTCCTATCTGTGAAGGGGGAACTTTTTAAATGCTCACAAAACCATTGAACCTAACAGCAGACTTAAAACTGTTTCAGTAGCTGAGTTCAAATCTTTCAGGTTTCAGAGGAGAGCCAGATTTCTACTCCAGTATTCCATTAAATTATTCCATTTGGTCTTGCAATTTATCAGAACATGGGATTGCAGAGGGAACCCTTGAATTAAAGTTTCAATACATACGATGCAATAAGAGTATTTTAAATAATGTTAACAAATGTAAAACAATAGAAAGAAATCTGCTTGGTAGCCTGGGTGGAATAGGCAGGATCTCGCATATGGTTAACTAAATGCTTATCTAGAATTGGATCCTCTTAAACTTAGATAATATCACTCTGTAATGTGAAATGTTATTATTAATGATTTCACATGAAATCTAGATTCTTTCATGGAAGCTTATTGAGTATTTAAAATATATGAATCAAGAACATGAAATTGAGTTTCTTATACATCACAATGCACAAAGAGATTACTTTCAGTCCAAATAATCAAAAACATGCTGGAAACGTTAAGTATGTTGATACATAGTTCAGAAAGTAGTACTTTGGTAACACTTGAAAATCTATGTTTCTTTTTTATTTACTTATGGCAGGAAATGTTATGGACATCTATTAGATTGTCTATTTTATAAAAATTTGTTATTCTTATTATTTAGAAGTGAATTATACCTATTTTATAAGATTTTGTGCTTCATTATATCTGTTAATAAAAGTGAATTAACACGAAGTGAAATTACATTTCATATTATCCAACTCAGAAATAAATACAGTCCCAGATTTATTTTAGCAAATCCCATCATGATTTCTTCTATTTAAGTATGTTAATATGTCTATTCCATCTGAGAGCAGTATCTCACTTGACAGGGACAAAAATCTTTCCATACAGAAAAAACAAATTATTTTCACTTTATCATTTCTAGGTTACTATGATGAATTTCAAATAACCTAGATGTTTGAAGTCAATAGTGACTCTTAAATCAGAGCTCCAGTCCTGCCTTCAGTATCCTGAACTATATTTTGAAATTAATATATTCACATTGCTTGAGGCAAAAAACAGTATATGAACATTCCTCATGTTTATCATGATTGTTATTCTATCTGCTTAACTTTACCAAATTTAGCATTATGCTGAATTCTTGGTTATAATATGATAAAACTATTTCTTCAGGACATTTATTTATTTTTTATTACATTTTAGTTTTATTTTTTGCATGTGTTGGTAGCATGGGTTCCTGTGCCCAACAGTTCCAGGTCTTGAACTGAATTCAGTAATAGGAAAACTAGTTCAGTGATTATCTGGGGATAATTTTGAGCATCTTAGAGCAAAATATCTTTCTATCTAATTTGTAATGGATCTCTTTAAATTTAGGATATTTGCATTGATTTCAGGTTACAGTGACCTTATCTTAGAAGAGATATTTTCTAATATTCAAATGATATCTGTAGACTCTATAAGAAGTGTGATGTCTTTTGAACAAATAGTTCTTTCATTTTTTATTGTTTCTGTCATGCATTGTACTATTAGAACAAGTCTAGATTATATATATATATATATATATATATATATGTTTCATTCAGGAGATTATATTATAATAACTATATATAAATCCGTGTGTTGTATGAGCACAGGCCCTTGTTCTTCCCAGTCACACAACTAGCATAACCCTCAAAATAATCACACAGAATTATATTAATTAAATTACTGCCTGGCCCATTATATCTAGCCTCTTCTTGGCTAACTCTTACATCTTGATCTAACCCATTTCTATTCATCTGTGTTCACCTCGAGGTCGTGGCCACTTACCGGGAAAGATTCTAACCAGTGTCAGTCTCAGGCCAGAGCTTCATGGCATCTGTCACATTGCCTTTTTTCTCCCTGAATTCTGTTCTGTCTTCCCCGCCTACTTGAGTCCCGCCCTATCAACTAGGTCAAGGCAGTTTCTTTATTTAACCAATAAAACGACACAAATACAAAAGAACCTCGTACACCATCCATACAAGATGAAATATTGCTTAACCTAATTACAGCTTTGAACCTTTCTTTTCTAGTGATTAGATCTGTTTGTTATGTTCATATGCAGTCAGCAATTTGCTGTTATTTCTACTCACCAACAAGAGCTCAAAGGTCCATTCTAACACACTATTTTTGTAGGTTTCTTAATATCCTTGTAGACATGAATGAAGTTTGTAAATTGTGAACTAGCACAGTGTTTGAAATATGAGATTTCAGAATAAAAAAAAAAACAAAGTTTCCAAAAAGTGGATATTCCAGGGGACAGTGAATAAGATATATGCATAAGTTATGAAGAGCTCAGTTTCAATTAGGGGACATCAAAGAAATGTATCAAATATAAAGCCCTATTTTACAACATGCAGATGTCTTTGACAATATTCATTTCCTATTTCCTTAATTTTATTTCATATTTCTATAATAATAAAGTATTTACCTTTTAAGAGAAGAAAGAACACAATTGTAGAAATATAATGTTGAATTTACCTTTTTGTTTATTAATGGAAGAAGAAACTGTTTGTAAGTAGCATGTATTACATAGAATATACCTTTCTAAACGATTTGTCAACAACCAAAATGAATTTGTTTTTATCTCAAGAAAGATGTCACTTAACAGAAACAGTGAGGAGACAATGACACAAGAAAGCCAAGAGGAGAAGAGATGGTGAACATCTGACATTTGGCTAGTGGCAACAGATGTCATTTATGATCCTGACTGTTTTTGTTATGAGATTCTCCATATCTTCAAAATATATCATTATTATCCTCTTTCCTGATGCTAAATTTAGTCTATATTTTACTTACAATATAATCAGTCATAAGTTTGTGCCAATTCAACTGCAAAGCCTGATAAAGTCTTACAGAGCCTGGAGGATGCAATTAATTACATGTTCCCTGTATCTATTCTGTTTCAGCTGACACTTTTCTAAAATAGTGTTTTAATTACTCATTGATTAGCTTTGTGTTATTAAATATACCACCAAGAAAAATAAACTCACATAAATAGCTGAAATGAGTAGACCACTGAGATTAGTATAAGGCATCTATACAATGGAGACTTCTTCATCTGTAACATGTAAAGTCTGTATTGTAGAGTTTGTTTCCTGAAATTAAGAGTGCCAGGACAGTGTTTGCTCATCATAATTTGGGAAATGCATCAGTAAATGTTAAGAACAACATTTTTCAACAAAATTACACTGTGAAAAAAAAATAATGGCAAACTTACAGAGGGAAGGTTTGGGTTTCCAAATCATAAATTGTAAATTTTGTTTTGAGAAATGCATCTAAAAATTTTTTACCAGTGACTTGTTGAAATTTTAAACACCTGGAAATGTATTTGTGCCTTAGTATGTCAGGATAATTAATTTAAAAGAGTAAATTTGAAATAATAATTTGTGTGCAGATGTAATAAATAAGGGGTAATTTAATTAAACAAGTTAATGACAGAAATCTTTATACATTGTGCTTTTATTAAAGAGAACTCTAAGACGGCTGGAAGATTGCACAAGAGTACTTGCTGCTTCTTCTGTAGTAGATATGAGTATGAATCCTAGCACCCAAGAGGTAGCTCACAATCACATGTAACTTTAATTCCAGGGGATCTGATGCCCTATTTTTGCTTTTATGGGAATCAGGAACAATGTGATTCATAAACATAAATGTATACACAATACTCATTTACATAAAATTAAATAAATATAAAGTCCTACATAAAAGCAGACAAAATTATCATGACAACAAATAAAGTTCAGGTATGGGGTAGGGAAAAGCATATGTCAGTGCCTACATAATTTAATTTCTGAAAATCTGAATGCTATAATGGTGATTCATAGTTTTCTAAATTTAATTACTTTCCTTTTGAAAGCATGCACTTTATATATTTTAAATGCCATCATTTTATTGTTTTGTAAGTTGTTGTTTTGTGTCTTCTTGTTTTTTTTTTACTTCCAAAAATAGACATTTTTTAAATACAGTATGCTCTGATTTTGGTTTCTCCTCCTAAACCCTTTCCAGATTCTCCCTACCATCCTACCAATTCATTATGCACTGCATTCAATATGTAATGCAGATTATGTACATATTAAAAACTAAAATATTTAAATGTTGTCCTTTTATGTATTATTTCATGTGCAGCACCATATTATAAATTAGTAGGGTTTCAATATTTGATATTAATATTGCTTTATATTTGTATTGAAAAATCCAGGTGAGTTCTATTTATTTTATTTCATTGATACAAATTTCAGTATCTCAGGTTTTCTTTACTTCCAAAATAACAATAAAAATTCATTATAATAACTTTTTCAAATATTGACTAATTTAATATACTCATGGATTCCAAGAGCAAGTGTGAAAAAATGCTGTTCAAGTTGTTTTTCAGGGTTACCTAAATTACTCACAAGATGACATAGAATTTCACTGTTACCCTTGGTTGCCTTTCAGAGGTTGAAGGTAAATCCTTATTGCTGGATGTACTATACACTGAAGACACAGAAATCATAAAATTCAAGCTAGATTTATTTAAAATCGCCTTATGATAGGATAGCTTTTTTTAGGAACTGTAAGTGTCATATAAGTTGCTATGACAAAGGAACAATAAATAGTCCTATCCAGCTGTGATATCTATAATATACAGTGATGACAAACACAGCAGGATATCACTAAAGATACAGTAGTTGCATACATTTACTTTTATGTAGATCTCTTTATTCAATTTATGATTTAATTACTTTTTTCTATTTTGAGTTTTACAGTTCTTAGCTTCCTAGCTCTGATGTATCACTAAAATAAGTTTTCTCTAGTAGTGTGCTTTTCACTGAATTTAATGGAGTGTAAGTGACCTTTTGTGTGATTGTGGACTCTTTGGTATTTAATAATAGACACCACTGAATAAACTGGCTTCTTTCTGTGCCTCAAAAGCAGTTTATCTCAACCTATCCTTTTACAACCTCAGTGGAACTCTGAAACACAGCTTGCTTCAATTTTGAGGAGACTTAAGAGGTGAGTGAACAGCCACAGGTGGGATGCCCCACTCTCTAGGAGTTTCCAAGTGGGAAAAAAGCCCTGGGCCCCTCCCTCACCAGCTCCCTTGGCTTTTCTAGACTGCCAACAGGGAGTTTCCTGCAGCTAGGATCTCTACAAACCAAAACCCATTCAGCCATCATCCAAAATACTAGCCACACCCCAACCCCAAACCCACCTATCCTCCTGCAACATTATTGGAACTTTGAAACACAGCTTGCTCCAATACTGAGTGGACTTAAGAGGGACCAAGAGCTTGCTGAAACACTGAGGGGATTAAGAGAGAGCACCAAGAGAGCAAACCAGGAGAGAAGACCAAAAGAGAGCAGGGTTATAGAGAACTCAGAGGATTTCTGTTACAGACATTGACAGTACAGAGCAGACCAAGAAAAACTCACAAACACTCAGCCACAGGAAGGATTGAACCAAGTTGCAAAGACAATGCTGGTCTCATTTGAAGGAAGAGATGGGTAGGTACCAATGTAAGAATTTCTCCAACAACCTAAAAACAACATGGTAACACCAGAATGCAGTGGTCACACAGCAGGAAGACTTGATGATCCTAGCCCAGAAGAAATAGAAGAAAATGACTTTAAACGTTACTTGATGGAAATGATGGAGACCTTTAACAAGGATATAAAAGACACCCTTAAAGAAATGGAGGAGAAGAAAAACAAAAAAAGGAAAAAATTAATATAGCCCTCAAAGAAGCTCAAGAAAACCAAGAATAAATAATCAAACAGGTGAAGGAAACAGGTCATGACTTGAAGACTGAAATAGAGGTAACAAAACACAAACCTACTGAATTCTGGATATGGAAAATCCAGAATTTAGACAATTCATATCCAAAAATCTGGCCAAACAAAAAGTACTAGAAGGAAAACCCAACACAACGAAACTAACTGCACCCACAAAAACACAGGCATCTGAAAATGTCCCATTAGCATTACCAAAAGAATGGAAACACACAAACACTGATACTGAAAAATAACCAGAATTAACAATCACTGGTCATTAATATCTCTTAATATCAATTAACTCAATTAACCTATAAAAAGACACATGCTAAGAGAATAAATAAAAAGAAAACAGGATCCATCCTTCTGCTGTATATGGAAAACAGACTTCAACCTCAAAGACAGACACTACCTCAGAGTAAAGGGTTGGGAAAAGTCTTTCCAATCAAATGGCCCTAATAAAGAAGTGGGGGTAGCTATCCTAATATCTAACAAAATTGATTTCAAACTAAAATCAGACAAATAGATGGAGAAGGACACTTTATACTCATAACAAGAACAATCCATCATATAAAGTCAGTCCTGAACATCTATGCCCCTAACACAAGAACACCTACATATTTAAAAGAAGCATTACTAAAATGTAAGTTGCACATAAATCCCCAAACGCTACCCTTTCCAATGGACAGGTCAACCAGAGAGAAACTTAACAGACAAACAAGAGAAGTAATAGATGTCATGAATCAAATGGACTTAACAGACATCTATAGAACACTCCACCCCCTCTAAAAAAAAGGAACATATCTTCTTAGCACCTCATGGAACCTTCACTAAAATTGATCACATACTTGGTAACAGTGCAAACCTACACAGATACAAAAACAAAACAAAACAAAACAGACAAACAAACAAAAAAAACAGGATACTCCTTTGTGTCTTATCAGATCACCATGGATTAAAGTTAGAATTTAAAACAATACTACTCTCAGAAAGCCTACAAACTCATGGAAGTTGAACAGTGAACTACTGAACTACTGAACCACCCTGGGTCAATTAAGAAATAAAGAAAGACTTCCTTGAATTCAACAAAAGGAAGGCAGAACATATCCATACCTATGGGACACCATAAAAGCAGTGCAAAGAGGAAAGTTCATAGCACTAAGTGTCCACATAGGGAAAACAGAGAAAGTTCACATTAGTGACTTAACAGCACACCTAGAACAAAATGAAGCAGACTCACCCAGGAGGAGTTGAAGACAGGAAATAATCAAATTGGGGGCTGAAATCAATAAAATAGAAACAACAAAAATAATACAAATAATCAATGAAACAAAGAGCTGCTTCTTTGATAAAATCAACAAGATAGACAAAACCTTATCCAAACTAATCAAAAGGCAGAGAGAGAACATCCAAATTAACAAAATCAGAAATGAAAAGGCGGACATAACAATAGATATTGAGGAGATTCAGAGAAACATTAGGTCATACTACAAAAACTTGTACTCCACAAAGTTAGAAAAAGTAAAAGAAATGGACAATTTTCTAGATAGATACACATATCAAAATTAAATCAAGACCAGGTAAGCATTTTAAACAGGCCTATATTATCCCTCCTTCTGCTCTTCAACTGGACCTTGGGAGCTCAGTCCAGTGCCCCAATGTGGGTCTCTTTTTCTATCTCCATCCATCAGACAAAGGTTCTATGGTGTTATTCAAGATAGTTATCAGTCGGACTAAGGGACAAGGCTAGTTCAAGCACCCTCTCCTCCAATGCTCAGGGTCCTAGCTGGGGACATCCCTGTGGACATCTGAGAACCCCTCTAGAGCCAAGCCTCTTGCCAACCACAAAATGGCTCCGTTAATTAAGATATCTCCTTCAGTGCTCCCATATCTGTCATTCCTCCATCTCAACCATCCCACTCCTCCAAACTCTCCCCAACCTTACCCTTCTCTCTGCCACCTCTACCACCATGCTCCCAACTTTTGCTTGACGATCTTGTCTGCTTCCATTTCTAGGAGATCTATATATGTTTTTCTTTGGGTTCACCTTATTACTTAGCTTCTCTAGGATGGCAAACTATAGATAGGCTCAATGTCCTTTGTTTATGGTTAGAATCCACTAATGATAGAATACATACCATATTCATATTTTTGGGTCTGGCTTATCTCACTCAGGATAGTGTTTTCTATTTCCATCCATTTGAATGAAAAATTCAAGATGTCATTGTAAAAATGACGACTCATTTTGAGATTTCACAATATGTGCCACACCTTCTTTATCTATTCTTCCATTGAGGGGCATCTAAGTTGTTTCCAGGTTCTGGCTATTACAAATAATGCTGCAATGAACATAGTTGAACAAATGCTTTTGTAGTATGATAGGGCATCTCTTGGGTATTCTCCCAAGAGGACCATGAGTAGTTGGTCCAAACACTGAGATAGTGTGCCTGAGCTAATGGGAGCTCACCAAATCCAGCTGGACTAGGACTGAACGAGCATGATATAAAACTGAACACTCTGAATGAGGCTGACAATTGGGGAAGACTGAGAAGTCAATGATAATGGCACTGGGACTTGTCTCTACTGTATATACTGGCTTTTTTTGGATCCTATTCTATTTGGATGGACACTTTCCTAGGCCTGGCTGGAGAGGGGAGGGCCTTGGAGTTCACACTGGGCAGGGTACCTTGCCCTCTCCTAGGACTGGAGAGGAAGAGGAGATGGGGATTGGGGGAGCGGGAGGGAAGTAGGAGGAGGGGAGGAAGTGGAAATTTTGATTGGTATTATTTATAAAGTAATAAAAACAATCTGCTGAAAAAAATCGAACTGTAAACTGTAATGAAATGGAAGCAGTCATCAAAAACCTCTCTACCAAAAAATAAAAAAAGCCCTGGGCTGTATGGTTTTCTTCCATAATTTTACCAGAACTTTCAAAAATAGATAATGCCTATACTTCTCAAAGTGTTCCATGTAATAGAAACAGAACGAACATTGCCAAACTCTTTTTTATAGGGCTAAAGCTACCCTGATACCAAAACCACACAAAGACTCAATCAAGAAAGAGAATTACATGCCAATCTCACTTATGAACATGGATGCAAAAATACTCAATATAAGACTGGCAAACCAAATACAAGAACACATCAAAAAAACCATTCACCATGATCAAGTTGGCTTCATCCCTGAGATGCAGGGCTGGTTCAACATATGAAAACCTATCAATGTAGTCCATCACATAAATAAACTTAAAGAAAAGCCACATGATCATTTCATTAGATGTTGAAAAATCATATGACAAAAACCAACACACCTTCATGATAAAGGTCTTGGAGAGATTAGGGATACAGGGACCATATCTAAATATGATAATAAAAGCAATATACAGAAAGCCAACAGCCAAACATCAAATTAAATGTAGAGAAATTCAAAGCAACTCCACTAAAATCAGGAACAAGACAATGTTATCCACTCTCTCCATATCTCTTAAACATAGTTCTTGAAGTTTTAGCAATGGTAAAAAGACAACAACAGAGATCAAGGGGATTCAAATCGGGAAGGAAGAAGTCAAACTTTCAATATTTGAATATGATATGATACTGTATATAAGTGACCCCAAAAACTCTACCAGAAAACTCCATACCTGACAAATACCTTCAGTACTGTGGCAGGATACAAGGTCAACTAAAAAAAAAAAAATCAGTAGCCCTCATATACACAAAGGATAAAGAAGCTTAGAGGGAAATCAGAGAAACATCACCTTTCACAATAACAACAAATAACATAAAATATCTTGGGATAACACTAACCAAAGAAGTGAAAGAACTATGTGGCAAGAAGGTTAAATCTTTAAAGAAAGAAATTGAAGAAGATACCAGAAAATGGAAAGGTCTCCCATACTCTTGTACAGGTAACATAAACATAGTAAAAATGGCAATCCTACCAGAATAATCTATAGATTCAATGTAATCCTCATCAAAATCCCAACACAATTCTTCACAGACCTTGAAAGAATAATAATCAGTGCCGATTGTGGTGTCACATGCTGTTAGGATTTGCTGAAGGAGGCAGAGGCAGGAGGATCACGAGTTCGAGGCCAGCCCGGGATACATGCAAAAAAAAAAAAGAACAATAATCAAATCATATGGAAAAACAAAAAATCCAGGATAGACAAAACAATCTTATACAATAAAGGAATTTCCAGAGACATCACCATCCCTAATATCAAGCTCTAATACAGAGTTACAGTAATGAAAACAGCATAAAAACAGAGACATTGACCAATGGAATCAAATTGAAGACCCGAATATTGTTCCACACACCTACAGACACCTGAAGTTTGACAAAGAAGCTGAAATTATATAATGGAAAAGGAAAGTATCTTCAATAAATGGTGCTGGCATAACTGGATGTCAACATGGAGAAGAATGAAAATAGATCCATATTTATTGTCATGCACCACACTCAAATCCAAGTGGTTTAAAGACTTCAATACAAATCTTACCACACTGAACATGATAGAAGAGAAATTGGGGAATAGTCTTCAATGAATGAGCACAGGAGACCATTTCCTAAATAAAACCCCAGTAGAATAGACACTGAGAGCAACAATGAATGAATGGGACCTCCTGAAGCTGGGAAGCTTCTGCAAAGCAAGGCCACAGTAAGTAAGACAAAAAGGCAGCCTACTGAATGGGAAAAGATCCTTACCAACCCCATATCAGACAAAGGACTGATCTCCAAATTATATAAAGAACTCTAGAAATTGCACATTAAAATTCTAAATAACACAATTTAAAATGGGGTACATAATTAAACAGAGAATTCTCAATAGAAGAATATCAAATGGTCAAAAGATACTTAAGGAAATGTTCAATATCTTTAGCTGTCAGGGAAATGCAAATCAAAACAACTCTGAGATACCATCTTACACATGTCAGAATGGCTATAATCAAAAACACCAATGATAGCTTATGCTGCAAGGGATATAGAATAAGAGGAACACTCATCTATTGCTAGTGGGAATGCAAACTTGTACAACTATTTTTTTAACTCAGTATGGCAGTTTCTCAGAAAATTGGGAATCAACTTACCTCAGCATCCAGCAATACCATTCTTGGGCATATACTCAAAATATAGTCAATCATACTACAAAAGCATTTATTCAATTTTGTTTATAACAGCATTATTTGTAAAAGTCAGAACTTGGGAGCAACATATATGCCCCTCAACCAAATAAGGGATAAAGAAAATGTGGCACATTTAAAAATTAGAGTACAACTAATCGGTAAAATCAAACACATCTTGAATTCTGCATGCAAATGAATGGAATTAGAAAACTCTAATGGTATCTCTTGAGTGATGTAACCCAAACCCAAAAAGATGAATATGGTATGTAGTCACTCATACTAGCTATACACAAAGTACATTGAGCCTATAGTTCATGATTCTAGAGAAGCTAAGTAGTAAGATGAACCCAAAGAAAAATATATAGACCCACCTGAAAATTGGAAACAGACAGGATTGACTGGAAGGGTTGGGAGCATGAAAGTAGGGGGAGAGGGGAATATAGGAAGAGAATAGGAGGGGAGAGGGGGAGAGTAGAGGAGAACTTGAGGGAATGAGATGGTCGAAATGGAGGAAGGACAGAGACGAGAGGCTGAAGAGATATCTTGATTAAGGAAGCCATTATAGGGTTAGTAGAAATTGTGCTCTAGAGAAATTTCCAGAAATACAAAAGTATGACCCCACCTAGGACCCTGAACAATAGAGGAAAGAGGTCCTGATCTTATCTTGTCCTGTAGTCAGACGGATGATTATCTTAAATATCACCACAGAGCCTTCATCCAGCAATTGATGGAGGCAGAGGCAGAAACCCACATCAGAGCACTGGACTGAGCTCCCAAAGTCCAGTTGAAGAGTAAAAGGAACACAGTCCCTAGATCTCTCCATGATCTGCAGTAATAGCTTCTGCTGCCCATCAGTGAGGATGCTTTGTTCCATTCCAATCACTTTATCATGACTACTAAACATACACATTTCCTTTATAAAAACTTAACTACTTTAGAAAGTACCCTGTTTTCATATATTTTTATTGTTTAGGATTTTAAGACCCTCAACTAAGAACTACATATATAATTCATTTAGTTACAATTATACAGTTATACACATCCCTTTATAACTGTTATACTTTCACTCTTATATACAAGACATAGGGGAAAAATTATGAAGGGCAAGTGTGATATTACAAATTCAAGTTTCATGCATTCCCCAGCTAACAGCATCCTCTTTTTATAGGCCTTTAGCTTCTCCTGGAGTTGAATATAACAGTGATGTCAGATTGTTGGCCTTCAAAAGGACATGCTGAGATTTCTGATTCACTACTCTGGTTCCTGTCTATTAATAATATTTCTGACAGCTTCCTGCTGTGTAGCAAAATTCAATGACAACTTTCAGATACTTATTGCCAAGAAAGATTTTGACTGCATATAGTTTTCAACTGGTATAGTTTAAAATATGACCTTTGTTTTCCTTTGTGTATTTATCATTGTGGGATTAATGTGAACTGTGCCATTTTGCCAGAATGTTAAGTGCATCATTCAGTCTTCACGAAGACTAAATTGTCTAAAAAGGATACCAAGAACTTGTCCACCTTCTCTAAACAAAGCTTTATGTATTCTCTTTAAGCAGTTCTCCATCCCATTGGCTTCCTGTTCCTCACACAAGCATTGACACCTGCTTTCTGAGGTGTATGCAGTGTGAGAGAAACAAACACACTTTGCTGTTGGAATCATGTCCTTTGTAATTGTTTATCATAAATCTTTAATATTTCATTTACTATAATCTCAAGATTCATCTACGTTATAATAGCTTATGTGGTTTGATTTAAAACTGGACTTCATGCTATGATAATTTATACAAGTGTCTATTATGCATTTATATATTTGGGAGCACTTGGTTTGAGTTATTGATACTTAGTATTTTTATAATAACTACTGTTTTGTATGCACTTTGAGAATAATTTCTACCATTTTCTAGAATGGTTTTTACTCTTTTGACTATTTTTTGTTTTAATGATAATTTTATTTGAGGCAGAATCCAGAATTTCTTCATGTCAGTGAGCTTTTGTTGTATCTAGTAAATATTATAAAGCTAACATTATAAGGCTTTGCCCATGAGAATCAGTTCTATGATTTCAGTGTTAATACATTTTAGCTGATTTCATGCATGACATAGAATACATAATTGGTCTAATTTTAAGCTTTAGAATTATGAATGCCCAGTATTTTCAGTACTACGTATTGAAGTGATTATCTGTTCTTCATTGTAAAGTCTTGTTACTTTTGTCAGAGATCATTAGATCTCTCTATGTGGATTTATTTTTGACACATCTATTCTGCCCCACCAAGCTATAAAAATATCATTGAATTTTAAAACAAATATTAAAATAAATCTAATTTTCTAATGGAATAGTTGAATATCTTGAAATTTTGAAGAATATTAAGAAAGAAAAAATTTGGAAGGAACACATTTTCTGCTTCCAACCAGATTTTGGTGTTATAGAATTTACACCACTATCCTGGACTTCAAGCACTATTATAGGGCTACAGTAATGGAAACAGCTTGATATTGGAATAAAAACAAAGAGGTTGACAAATAGAATAGAATCGAAGACCCAGATATCAATCCACACATCTATGAACACCTAATTTTTGATAAAGAAAATAACATTATACAATGGGAAAAAGAAAAACATATTCAACAAACGGTGTTGGCATAAGTGGATATTAGCATGCAGAAGAATGCAAATAGATTCATACCGAATCCCATGCACAAAACTCAAGTCCAAATGGATTAAAGACCTCAATATACATCCAACCACACTGAACCTGATAGAAGAAAAATTGGGAAGTAATCTTCAATGCATGTGCAAAGGAGACCACTTCCTAAATTCAACTCCAGTAGCACAGACACTGAGAGCAACAATAAATAAATGGGACATCCTGAAATTGAGAACCTTCTGTAAAGCAAAGGAAACAGTCAATAAGACAAAAAGGCAACCTACTGAATGGAAAAATATCTTCACCAATCCAGATCACACAGAGGGCTGATCTCCAAAATATACAAAGAACTCAAGAAATTTGACATCAAAGTATCAAATAATCCAATCAAAAAATGGGGTATAGATCTAAACAGAGCATTCTCAATAGAATAATTTCAAATGGCTAAACACACTTAAGGAAATGTTCAACATCCTTAGCCATCAGGGAAATGCAAATCCAAAAGACTCTAATATACCATCTTACACCTGTCAGAAGTGCTAAAATCAAAAATAGTTTAAGTTGGAGAGGGTTTGGTGTAAGGGGAACACTATTCCATTGCTGGTGGCAATGCAAACTGGTACAACCATTTTGTAAATCAGTATGGTCATTTTTCAGAAAATTAGGAATCAACCCACACCACAACACAGTAATACCACTCTTGGGGATATATCCAAAGGATGTTCAACCATACTACAAGGACATTTGTTCAACTACATTTACAGCAATATTATTTGTAATACCTAAAACCTGGAAACAACCTAGATGTCCCTCAACCAAAGAATGGATAAAGAAAATGTGGTACTTTTACACAATGTAGTACTATTCATTGGTAAAAAGCAATGATATCTTGAAAATTTCATGAAAATGAATGGAACTAGAAAAAAATAGCCTAAGGGAGGTAATTCAGACCTAGAAAGATGAGCATGGAATGCACCCACTCAGAGGTGAATAATATCTGTACAGCAAAGGATTAGGAGCCTATATCCATGACCCCGAAGAAGCTAAATAATAAGGAGAACCTTAAGAGGAACATATACAGATCACCCAGTGAAAGGTAAATACACAAGAACTTCTGAGAAAATCGGAACCATAGAGGTGGGGGGAAGGGAGGGTGGAAGTGGAGGAGGAAGGGAGAATGGGAGGGAAGAGGAGGTCTGGAGGGAACTGGATGATTGAGATGGGGAAGTTCAGAGACAGAGAACAAGAGAAGAGATATCTTGATTGAAGGAGCCATTATGAGGCTATCAAGAAATCTGGCATTAGAGAAATTCCAAGGAATCCACAAGGCTGACCCCAGCTAAGACCCTAAGCAATTGTGGAGAGGGTGCACAAAATGGCATTACCCCATAGTCAGAGTAATGGTTATCTTAAATATCACCATAGAACCTTCATACAGCGACTGATGGAAACAGAGGCATAAAATTGCAGCAGAGCACTGGGTTGAGCTCCCAAAGTCCAGTTGAAGAGTGGGAGGTATGAGGGTAGGAGCAAAAAGTTCAAGATCATGTTGGGACCACCCACTGAAACAGTTTACCTGAACTAATGGGATCTCTCCAACTACAGTCAGACAGGGAGGGAATCAGATTAGTGGTGCAGGAGAATTATCTGTATTCTGTCGATCATGTATTTTAATAAAACACTGATCGGCTAGGCAGGAAGTATAGGCAGGTAAACCAGACAGGAAGTAGAACAGGAGAATGCTG
>LOEQ01008137.1:29337-53612 GCA_001685075.1 Bramus lutescens
TAAGCTACAACAGCTAATAAGAAGACTGAGCTAATGGGCCAATCAGTTTTATAACTTATGGAGATCTCTTTTCTTTGGGACATGCTGGCTGTGGGGTACTGGGCGGACAGAAACCCCAACAAGCTGGCCCTTCATGTTGCAGATTAAGACCAAACTACACTCTTAATATGGGTGACAGTTGTATGGACGGGGCAGACTGCAGAGCCAATGGCAGTGGCAAGAGTATTTATCCCAACTGCTTTTACTGGATTTTAGGAAACGCATTCTCTTTGGATGGATACCTTGTTTTGCCTAGATATAGTAGCTTGAGCCTTGGACCTTCCCTGAAGCAATGTGCTGTACCTCTCTGAGGAGTAGATGGAGTGTGGTATGGGAAAGAATGTGGAGGGAATGGAAGGAGAGGAAGGAGTGGGAACTGGGATTTTTATGTAAAATAGAAAAGAGTGTGTTTCCTTTGAAGAAAGAATTTAAAATGACTTATTAATGGAGAGACCTTTCTCTTGCTTAGGTTATCAATCAGTTTAATGCACTATATTGTGAAGAGTTGATCTGTAATCTTAGTGTGTTATTCAGAAAGAGAAATCTGAAGCATAAAGTAATGTTTAAAAATAGTCCTCTAAACACTAACATTGAACATCTCTATGAAAGAGAACTCCCTGAAGATGCAGAACAGATCAAATGTCAGTAACTAATTTGATGCTTAGTTACATTCTTTATTTTATCACAGAAGAAACATTCTAAGCAAATTTGCTTCCCGTTCTGGTGAGTAGTGGATCAAGAAAAACAAGACACTCCTGCCATCATCTACTCTTATTTGTGTGGAGTCTCTTAGAAAAACCTTACTGGTAAAGAGTACTGGATCACATGTGTCTTGACATTTAAAGGAATATTGAGTATTTGCTGAAACCGAAGAATTCTTGTTGGAAAACACTGTGGTGTTAATGTGGAAATAAAGAAGTCAGCAGTCGAATAAGAGAGAATAAAGCAAGTTGAGGAGCTTCTACAAACCAGAGACAGGTTATTTTAATCTTTATATAAATCACCTTATAAATGCTTATATTAACTTCATGAGCTAGGTTGCATTTTTGCTACAATTTATGCTTATAACAATCTAAAATGGAAATATAATATAATATAGATTTTGTAACAAGAGGCAGTCAAGATTACATCTGAGTGCAGGCACCACAACACTAAAATATCATGAAGGGAATATAAGAAACGGCACTTCCTCCACTTCTGCCACTGAAAAGTAGTAACACCTAGACAAGCAACCTTCAAGTGGAAGTAAGTTCCTTTACTACCATTTATTCAAATTAATATCTGAGCTAAGCCTCATGTATGATATCCAAAAAGAAACTGTGGGCATAATTTTATCATTTGTGAATTTATGGCTGTAGTAGCTATATCATTTTGCTAGGATCATCCAAACAAATTGCAACATACTCACTGGTCTAAGTAATTAGTGCTTCATAATTTTGGAAAATGAAGTACACAATGAATATTTAGACAGGTCTGATTTCTCCTATTGTTTTTCTCATTTTTACTAAACATGGCTGTTGCTTCATTGTGTCCTCATATGGTATTTTCCTATGTTGCAAAAATGATGAATGATTTTTCATAGCTGGCAATGGTTCCTACTTTTGACCTGATTATGCAGAATTATCTCCTTGAAGTTTCTATTTCCAAGTACAAACTCGGGTAAGTTTTAACATAAATGCATTTGTTTGCACATAAACATTATAAACATTGAGATGAATGGTATGGTTTATGCCCTATAAGCATTTATATTGTATACATATACATTAATTATTATTGATTTTATTTTCATTTGCTTATTATTTCTTTGTTAAACCAGAGTTATAACTAGTCTTATATAGTTATTTAGTGATAATTTTGATTAGCATTTACAAATTAGCCCCAAAAGAATTTTTCATTAATTTTTACCTAGAGAAGTATTATCTTCATACAATATCACTATAAAATAATAAGATTGTTATTATAATGAGATTATTTTATAATCACAAATATCTTAATGATCAAATACCTTTAAGTAAATATGGCAAAACATCTTGTTAATTCTTATATTAGATCTTTGCACATATGTTCTCAAGAACATACCTGTGGAAATACATGCAGTGACCAATGAAAAATTATTGTATTCTGAAAGAGACTGGTACATAAAAACCCATATATAAAAGGTGGAGTTTTCTGTAATTAGGATTATAAAATTCCTCATAAAAGCAAGCAAAAGGAATTTTCCATTAAACCAAGGATTGAAAATGGCAGGCAAAACTTGTGAGAATCAGGGTGGCATGAGCCTGTGGAATGTGTGTTCATTTAGGCCAAGGATTTTTCTGTTTTCTTCTAGTGTTCAGACATAAGAGAGTATTGACTCAGGAGGAGGGCTGGCCAGAATTCTAGAAGACACCATGGGAAGTAAAGCTGCTTAGTTTTAACAAAGTATCCAAACAGATAAGACAAAGGCCACATGTTCTCTCCCATCTGTGGTTCTTAGCTCCAAATATTCAAATGTTAAGGTGATTCTCTCTTTCAAAATATACCACACAGTTCAGTCAAAGCCTCAGAAGAATTGCTGTCCTCCTTGTGGCTGATCTAACTTTCATAGGACCAGAAGGTATTATCTAAGTTGGGAAGCAGAGAAAATAATGAAGAGTTCTATTCGACTGTAGCATTTACAAATTACAACAATGACCAGTATGACAGGATTTCCACAAAAGTGCAATAGTGTTACTTTTATCTTAGTGATAACCAATAGATGTCTAATTAAACTTAAGTGACACTAATTATGATAGAAATCATATCTAGTGTTTGGTTGGAAGTATCACCCCAACTCCTGGGATCCAATTACATGAAGAGTCTGGGAAGTTTTGGTGAAAGCTTCACTTCAACCCCTGTCATTCACATACCCAAGGAGTCTGGAATTCTTGGTTGGAAGTGTCTCCCTAGCCACTGGCACCCCTATACCCATAGTCTGGAATGCTTGAAAGCAAAGTTCTATCCCAAAGCCCCCTTACCTAAGAGTTGCCCCATTCCAAACTCCAAATCCGAGAAAGCCTGCCAAAGAGTGATCCCTCCATAGAGATGCTCATGATTACTCCCACGGGGTATTTAAACTGCCTCTCCTAGAGAACAAATACATTATTTCCTGGTCTTCCTTCCCGATCTCCTCTCTGAGAGCCTGGAAGGCCACCCAGGAGCGCTAGTATCCATTAGATCTTGGCTTTTTAGATTTGGTTTGATTTGATTAGATTTGGTTTGATTTGATCTGATTTGGATTATTGCATCGGCAGAGAGATTTATTGGGGTGCAAAAACTTTTCATCTAGTGCCAGTAATCTAGCCAACACTCAGGTTTAGTGGCGTAACTAATCTTAGAAGAGAACCTAAGACCACAACTTTACTCAACTAGCATAATCCCCAATTGCGTTCCGACGCTGATCCTAAGATCCAGATGTTGGTGTACCTCTCAGCTGTCATCAAAGAAGTTTCTATTTACCGCAAATGATGAGCATTTCAGAAATTCACAACTGGTGTGCAGGGATCAAGTGATTACCTCCAAAATTCTCAAAAACAAATAAATCTACAATTTAATTCCTGTAACTCAAACTCAGGGAACATGGTGGGAGACTGACTGGAACAGCTGAAAGCGGCATACCCTAGTGTTGAGTGATATCTAAACACTATAGCTGCACAAACAAGACCTGAACAATGAAAATTTTAATAGGTATGCTAATGTAATCTCAAGCAGTTTACCCATAGACCCAGAATTAGAGACAAGTGATAACCACTAAGAGATGGAGAATCATCTCCTCTGAAGAATTACTTCCCAGTTCTTTAACCAAAGCAATGCAGCAGGCTCCGAAATTGTGCACACACAGAGCCCTCAAAACAAAATGAATAGGTTGTATTATATATTTATGCATAAATATGTAACAATTTTAATGAAAAAAGTGTCCATGGGTTTGAAAGAGAACAGGTGCCTTGGAAACATTTGAAAAGTGGAGAACTGGGTTGTGTTGGTGGAGGAAAATATAAGAGGAAGATGATTTAATTATGCTCGAATACAATTTTTAATAAAAAAAGAATAAACATAATATGTTAGTAAATGAATAGAAAGTAGGACAAAGACACACGTAAATACATGGAAACAATTTGTTCACCTTGATCACTGAGTTCTAAAATTCAGCTAGTTCATAGAAAACAAGGACAAAAATTCAAAGGATCTGTATCTTTACTTGTCAGTGTTGAACCTGAGTTTTATCTCTATTGAGCTAGAAGATTGGACCTTTGAAGTAAGCCATTTGTCAGAGCAGGAAACTGTGGGGGAATTTCTTAACTATTATTCCCCAGAGGCTTTTATCATTGCTAAGATCCATGTGAGTGGGTGGCTAACACCAACAACGGCTGTTTGCCTTTAGAAATACATATCTTTTGGAATGTATAGCCTTCCCATTATTAAATCAAACACATTAATTACTTACAATGACATTTGCTGAAAAACTCCCTGAGAAGCAAATGCTACTTACTAAACTAATCTGCAAACATGCTACAGACTCATATGACATGGCTGTGGAGGATATGAAGTGAATATATATTGTGTGTATTCACTTTACTTTAGGTGTGAAAATAACAGACTAGGGTTTGTATCCCTTTACCATATGGGCTGGGAAGTTTTGGGAGGAACAGTAAATGTCTGTGTCATATTTATTTTGGACTTGTGCATCATCTCAAGAAAATTAAATATCATTTCAACTGCTGGAATTGGCAAATATAAGTAGATCTTAGTCTCCCAAGTCTTATGCTACTTTATTTTCAATAGATGATATAGCCACCTTTCAATTTTATAGTTCAGAGCGAGACAGAATCAAGATACTGTCGCAGTCTTTTAAAATCAATAGTAACAAGGGATTTCATTGACATTCTCTTAGAAAATTGATTATCTTTGTTTCCTGTGCATATCTTCCATGCGAGGGGCTAAACAATAGCACAACTGGGGTTAAGCCCCTTCCTGCCGATTTATAGGTTCCAGGAGTACTTAGCGACACTATTTTTTGTTAAATTTATTTTTCAAGACAGGTTTCCATGTAATAGCCCTAGCTCTCCCAGAGCTAGCTCTTGTAGACCAGCCTGGCCTTGAAATCACAGACATTCACCTATCTCTGCCTTCCAAGTGCTGGGATTAAAAGTGTGTGCCGCCACTGCCTGTCATATTCACACGTTCTCAAAGAAAAGTAGATTTTATGTATTTATACATCAAATTTAAATATATATATATATATATCAATTTGAGAAGTATATAAAAATGCATCTGCTTTCATGTAACCTGAGCATCTTTTGTCTACAAGTCTTTAATTTCCATACTGAACAACATAATTTTCAAATGCTGTTATTACAAGAAGGTAATTCTAGCCTGAAATAATATGCAGTTTTATTATTACATATTAAAATCTTATTTTTCTTGGCTCAAATCAATATTCTCAATATTAAATAGTAAATAACTTTGTAATTGAGCAAAGTCCCTTTAAACAGAACATTTGGAAAAACAATGTTTCCCAATGGTTAAATTTCTTACACTGTATTGAACATGTTATTGATGTATTATTGGGTTTGTTATGATTATTTAACAGACTGAAAAAATACATAGGCAAATATATTCTCATAATAGAAAATTTTCTAGAAGAAAATGTAATTTTACTACTGTCTCCCATGTAATGACTATTAATATGCTGATTTTACATGCTAAATAATATTACTATGCTAAAATCTTGACTTTCATATGGACTTAGATTTCTTTGTTTTTGCATGTATACTTACACACCTCTAACATATAGAGATGTCTAAATTTTGTGAAGCAGATGAAATTTATTCAAACCAAGGTTCAATATTTGTGTCAGTTATATTACACTGTAAGTAAATCAATATGGATTTTGAATAAATATAAACACTAAAATGGAATATTGCTGAAATTGTTAAGGCCAAATTCCATTTTTATCAGGGAAAAAGAACTTCATATTTTTGTCTTTTTATAAATATTTTGATTTTTATGTTCTGAAGACTCGGTCAGGACAAGTAAATCCATGCAAAGGAATGTACAAAGTAAAGGAATTGGAAAAACAAAACTAGTAAGAAATAATATAACATGAAAGAATAAAAACACATAATACACATGGAACATTTATTATTCTTGTACCTTAATTTATGTCTTTCTGAAATCATTTGCTCATTCTTTTTCATCATCCTTTTTTCCTTCCTCATTTCCCTTCCCATATTTTCTTTTCCTTTCTCTTCCTTTCAATTTATTTTCATTTTAGCTCTTCTGATTTTTCCCCTTACACTCAAATCTTATTTTTTAGTTGATTTATGTACATCATCTATAAAGTTCAAAGCTAGTGAAAAGTACTAAAACCATGGTTCATCCAGATTGAAGTATTGCATTATTTTCAATATGAAAATTTTATACTTCTCAACCTTTACTATCTATTTATTTATTTGTTGAGATGCAGTTCATGTATTTTACTGGCCTTTTATCCATACAGTGCAGAGTTTGTCCTTGAACTGTTCTTTCTTTATCTATATCAAGAGTACTGGTTTTACAGTACTCACCAAAATGTCTGATTCCAGTGCTGATTGTTGAACCCATGGATTCCTGAATGCATAGACTGAGTGTCAACTCAAATTGGAGTCCTCAAAAGCAGCTGACTTATTCCATAAATGATGAAATTTAATAAAATAACTAAATAAATGAAATGTCTATAAAGAAAGTTAGAAATATTTTACAATGGAAAGCTGACATTCTCAAGAAAATCAGTTTATATCAGAAATTATACTGAAACTGTATTTTGTCTTGATCTTCTGTTTGTTGAACAAATTCTTCAGGCCATCCATCATTATGATTATAATGTAATGATCACACTCTATGCCTCTAATTTCACATTTCAATCAATCCCACAAATTACTTCCTTAGTAGACTTTAGAGAAAAGTAGAAAACAGTTAAATATTTAAAGTATATGCTTAGATTATATAGAAAATCAAAATTATACATCACATATTTTCTTCTAATTTTTTGCTTTTGCTTTTTTAATTTTGCATATCTTTCTTAAAAATTGAAATGGAAGTAAACAGAAATATATTTCATTTCATGGCGATTAATAAGTAACAAAGTACCTAGGCCTGAGGTCATTGAAAAATAAAAATCCAAAGACAACATTAAACTATTATTTTCCATAAATTAAAGCATATTTGTCTTATTATTTGAATTGTGAAGTATGACCACATGTTTTTTTTTCATAATGTAAATAAATATATGATATCACAGGTGCCTTTTCTAAAACATTTTGTCCTATAAATTATTATTATACTATGCAAAGGCATATACAATATATAGAAAATGTGGCTGTAATATATTTGTTTCCTTGTATACACAACAGATCAAGAGGTACTTTCTATCAGTGCTTCCATAAAGATAAAGGCAAACAAATCACAGATCCAATATCACACATGTATATTATTAACTTAGAAGAACCCAAGATGTGCTGCAGTAGTGTTTTTGTGTATTCTGATATTTATTCCAATTAAGAATTTATGGTGTATTTATAATTCATGTATTCAACACTTTCAAATAATGGGTCGATTTTCTCTTCAGCTTGCTTTCTTATTCACTCAAATGCAAGGAGATCCATCAAGAGTCGCTATTTCCCAAACTATCCTTCCAAGTTCCTCAGAGCACATAAAAAGAATGGAATTTCCTCAGAACAGCAAATGACAATGTGGAGTGCATTTGTCTGACAGTATGATTTATTTTGATTTACAGTGGAATTACAGAGAGCATTTCACCTTATGGTAAGTATAACTGTAAATAAATAAAACAATAACATGTTTGTTAACAGTAACCATGATTATGTTTGAGTAATAAGCTGAAGCTGGCAACATCTTTTCAAGAAAATGTGAATCTAAATTATATTTCCTACTTAAGGAAAGATTTTTTAATAACTATTTCTTGTCAGTGCTTTCTGTGCCAAATACATACTTGGAATTAACAAGTTGTGAATGAGTAGAATAAAAATTAAAGCACAATGCAGTTGATTTAACGAACAATAAATTACCTAAGTAAAAAAGAAACAAAAAGTTATGGGAGCTAGAGAGATGCTGTAGCGGTTAAGAGCACTTGTTAGTCTTCCTGAGAACTCGTGTTCGGTTCCCAGCACCAACATGGAATTTCACAACTGTCCCTAACTCCAGACCTAGGGGAGCCACAATCCCCACAAAAACATTCCCTTACTTGATCTACAGTGATAGTTGTATAGGTGATGGAACTTTGTAAACTGTCCTAAACACTCCTTTAGAGAAACCATAGCCTGGCCTGTTATGTCATATAAATTCAGAAAATTTAATTTGCTTCAGCTCTAAAACATCTCTTCGAGAAATTGAAGGTGAATAAAACTCTTCAATTCATTTATTCATAGCAACTTAAGGAATATTATTAAAGATTGTCTTTGTAGACTTTTCTATTAAACAAACTTTTCTAGTTGATGAGGGAAAACTTTATCACACTATTACTGACTAAATAGAACATTTTAATACCATTCTCTTTCAACTTCTGTTCTTTTTCATTGTAGACCTGTGTTAGCAGTAAGCAAAATTATTCTATATCCTGAATGCTATTCTATCTGAAATTTTCTGTGCAAAAAAAAATAACCCGTTATTCTTTTAATAATCAAAGTTCTAGGTACACATGCAAAATACTTGTGGATTTTTAGTTATACTGTACTAAGTAAGAATGCCATCTTGTGCACAAAGATCCTTGTAGAGTTATTGTTCACCTCTGAAACTTATAATCTTCATGAGCTCTGTATACACTTTTTGTATTTCTTTTTATTTACTTTTTAAATTTATTTTTATTGAGCTCTACATTTTTCTCTGCTTCCCTTCCTACCTCTCCCCTCCCCTTCAACCCTCTCCCAAGGTCCCCATGTTCCCAATTTACTCAGGAGATCTTGCCTTTTTCTACTACCCGTGTAGGTTAGATCAATATATGTCTCTCATTGTGTCCTCATTGATGTCTAGGTTCTCTGGGATTGTGATTTTTGGGCTAGTTTTCTTTGATTTATGTTTAAAAACCACTTATGAGAGAGTACATGTGATAATTGTCTTTCTGGGTCTAGGTAACCTCACTCAAAATTATGTTTTCTAGCTTCATCCATTTGCCTGAAAAATTCAAGATGTCATTATTTTTTTCTGCTCTATAATACTACATTGTGTAAATGTACTACGTTTTCCTTATCTATTCTCTGGTGAAAGGACATTTGTCTTATTTCCAGGTTCTGGTTATGACAAACAATACTGCTATGAACATAGTTGAGCACATGTCCTTGTGGCAGGATTGAGCATCCTTTGGACATATACCCAAAAATGGTATTACTGTGTCTTGAGGAAAGCTGTTTCCTAATTTTCTGAGAAATCAACACACTGGCATCCAAAAGTGATGTACCAGCTTACATTTCCACCAGCAATTCAAGAGTGCTCCATTTACCCCACAACCTCTCTAACGTAAGTTGTCATCAGTGATTTTGATCTTGGCCATTCTTACAGGTATAATATGGAATCTCAGAATTGTTTTGATTTGCATTTCTCTGATGACTAAGGATGTTGGACATTTCCTTAAGTGTCTTTCAACCATTTCAGATTCCTCTGTAGAGATTTATCAGTTTAGGTCTGTATTCCATTTTTTAATTGGATTATTTGGTCCCTTGATGACCAATTTCTTCAGTTCTTTGTATATTTTGGAGATCAGACATCTGTCTGATCTGAGGTGAGTGAGGATCTTATTCCATTCTGTAGGCTGTCATTTTGCCTTGTTGACCATGTCCTTTGCTTAACAGAAGTTTTTCAGTTTCAGGAGGTCCCATTTATTAATTTTTTTCTCTCAGTGACTTCGCTACTGTGGTTATAGTTAGGAAGTGGTCTTCTGTGTCAATGCATTCAAGTGTACTTCCCACTTTCTCTTCTATAAAGTTCAGTGTGGTTGGCTTTATGTTGAGGTCTTTGATCTATTTCGACTCTAATGTTGTGCATGGTGATAGATATGGGTCTATTTTCATTCTTCTACATGTTGATATCCAGTTATGCCAGATCCATTTATTAAATTCTGCATTTCTTTTAGTATTATTTTCTCCCAGGCTCTCACTAGAATTGCCTGTTAAGATCTGATTATAATATTCAATGACTTTTACAGCCCAAAGTTCCAAACTCCTTCATACTCTTTCTGTAAATCAATTGTCACAGCATGAAAACTACATGGTAGATTTATCAAAGCTATGAACCCAACAATATTTCTATTCTAAAAATCACATTATTTTACCCTATCAGAAATTATATGTATTTATGTACAAAAATGCACATAGTCCATTCTAAGTTATTTGATCAGAAATTTTTGTTTTCAGAAAATTCAATCTACTAAGAATATCATTATATATATGCCTCTACTAAATATATTTTTGTACTATCTTTTTCTCCTTTTATTACATGATACAGCATTTCTTTTTGCTAAATTATGATCTCTTTTCTTTTTCCTGAGGATTTTCTTTACTCACAGACACATAAACAGTTTTTGTTGATCTAGAAACAAAATATCACATGAATAAAATTAATTATTTTCATTAGTTTTTCATGTGTTTGTATGATAGGTTTGTAAGTATGATATCTATCACTTTTTTGTTTATGCCATCATTACAATTCTTTCTCTTGTCCAGCAAAATTCTAATTATGGCAAATAATATTAAAACAATTTTAAAACTTTAAAGCTTCAGATAAAAACTTTCTACTCATGTCAGGTTTCTTTGTTTTCTCTTGTTTTGTTTCTCTTAATTGCCGCAAGAGCTTGTACACAGAAATACATGCCTCAATATATGCATGATTGTTAAAGGGCTGCCTATTACTGGTCACCATGGATGCAGTACCAATTAAATTAATAGACTTCAATTAATTGCCCATATTATCTAAAAAATTGTCTATTTGCCTCTATGTTGTTTTGGATCATGTGAATTTGTTTGTGAAAACGTAACATTTAATACATTTAATTATTCAACCTACATTTATCTCTGTATAGTAATTTACATAAAATTGTAATATCAAAATTTTATTAAAATCATCACACAACATAAAGTAAAATTACTACATATATTTTTCATGATGCCTAGATTGGGGTTTTTGCTTAGTTGTGACCTAAATATTTTCTTAACCTTCAGCTTTAAGGATTTTAAAAGGTTTCAAATTTTTAAATAAAAATAAAAAAGCAAAATAGCAGTGAAGCCAGATCATTAACCTGAGTCAGTGACAAGATGTCTGCTCTTAGTTCAGAATTTACCCAAGGAAAGGATGTCAATAAGCAGTGATGAGTTCCACGAAGTAGGTGAAAAGCAGCAAATAGAACAATCACTCAAAATGACACATCTCAAACTCAAAGAAATAAAGATCCACGTCAACTGGCTTCAACTAACAACTTGTAGAAAATGGACTTTTAAACTCCTTAAGGTACCTTTGTCCACAGATATATTTGAACACAATACCCATTCTAACACTACCACAGAACTTGAGAGGTGATGCAACATTTTAGAAGGACTTAGGGTGACCCAGTCAAAGGCTTCCTAGCTAATATTAACATAGATTTTCTATTACTTCTGCTTATGTTTTATTCAAATTCAAAAAAATGATAATTTGTATGATAAAATAAATCAGAAATAATAAAGTGTATCAATTATGCAATAAATACAAATGCTAAAAGAAAATTAATGCCATCTTATTTTAAATAAACATGCTATGTCAATCATGGTGCCCCATATTTTAATAATAGTTTAAGTTTAAAATATTTATTAAACAAAGGGTGAATACTATGAATTATACAACAGATTATATAACACCAAAAAAAGTCCACATGTCAGGGAATGTAAGAGTTAGAATGAGAAAAGAAAATGAAAGCTACAGGGTGTCAGTTCTGTGCCTTTTTTTAGATGCAGTAGATGTTTTAATGGATTCCAGTGTAGTGTATGAAGCAACAATAGGCATACCATGCATTTATATTTAGAAACACTTAATCTAGGATTCTATCATATGCCAATATAAATGTTTTATGTATTTTTTTAAAATATGATATACTTGTAAGAGAATGTTAACTATTAGAACGTAGATATCAACTAACATTTTTTGAGAAATATATGCAAAATACATCCTATTCCTAGATACATATGGGTTACCTTTTATATTATGCTCCTTATAGGTTACTGTAGATTTTAAATAATGTGTCTCATTAGCTACTAACTGATCAATATCAGTTATAAATATTAGTTACAGATACATTCAGCAGTGTAAAAGAAAATGAGATATATATGTTACTATTGCCTCCTTATCTAGCTTATAATTGCAGGGAAATTTTGGTTACAGGAGAACATTTGAAAACACATCACAGATGAGATAAATGGTAATTATATAAGCACATTCTAATTATTTATTTGATTGTTTGCTATGTCAGCTTGACACGATGGAGAATTGTCTAAGTAGAGATATGGTCAGTATTGTCACTTGAGTTATTAGCACTAACAAATTGTTTGTTAGCTAGTCTGTGGGTCCATTTTTTTCTTGAGTAACAATTGACATATGAGGATTCAGACTACTGTTGGTGATAGTGCTTTTAGGTCCTGAGTTGAATGTGAGCTTAGCAAGCCATGGCTAGAAAGACAGTAAGCAACATTTCTCCATTTCTTCTGCTTCACTCCTTGATTCAAGAGCCCTGACATGAGTTCATGTCCTGGCTCTCCTCAGTGAAGGACTTTGTGACCTGAGATATTTTATCGAAAATAATCACATTACTCCCTGAATTCCGTTTGGTCACATTTATCATCACAGCAATAAAAAGAAGTGGACATTCAGCATAGTATATCTGTGGTAAATTGATAGTTCTGTGGTAAATTCTGAGAATAGTATCTATTTTGCAGATTTTAATTAAATTAGGAAGAAATTTGTGTCTTACTGAATTTTGCAAAGCATATATCTTTTCCTAAACCATTTATATGAGATAATGACTACTGTGTTTTGTTTGTTAACAAATCAGTTCTCCAAAGAGCTGTGTGTTAAGGATAGATTTTTTCCTTTCTTTCTATTGTTAATCTAAGAGACAGGAAGACCTAAGACTTGTCTTAGATACAGACAGCAAGCTTCTCTGCTAATTGCAGAGTGAGGCACCCTAACCAATCTCAGGAACAGGTAATAATCTTTAAACACAGCAGCTACAGAACTTCAGATATCATTTATACCTCCTAAATGCTTTGAAATATAAACTATCCCATGACAAGGTTTGAACTTAAAATAATAAAAAAGCTCATTTAAAATGTACTACCTTCTTTGTTTTTCATTAAGCAGCTTGTTAAAATTTTCTAATAAGAAAATAAGGAACTGTGATAACAAAATCCAATTGATAATGTCTAGAGACATAGCTCAGTTCTTAAGATGACTTAGTATTCTTGCAGAGGGCCTAGACTCAGTTGCTAACATCCACATGGCAGTACATGGCTTCCAATGACAATAGTTCCAGTTGATACGAAGCACTCTTCTGCTGTCTGTGAGCAATAGGCACGCACATATAACATATACATATATGCATGCAAACATTCATACACATTAAAAATAAAGAATCATAAAACTCAAAGGACAAATACTCTTTTCTTCAAACATTTAAAGAGTTTTCAGAATATTAATCATAAAAGTAATTGTTGAGCCATTACTTTGACTTTGAATGTCTACAACATTCCTAAGTAAAAACTACTTAGCAAAAGCATGAATACTGAATATGCAATGTTAATCAAATTAGGATTCTGAACTTTAAATCGAAATAAATATAAAAGCTTGTTTTAGCAATTAAAAGTTGTCTAATTATAAAATATAAAACTAAAGTAAACATTGAAAATGATATAAATATTAAATAGTGACATGGGTTTATACCTCACAAAGGGACTCTATAAAAGACACTAATCACATGATTGAATTTTAAAAATTGCATTTTGATATATTGACTTACAGAACAAAGATATTTTTATATCCATATATTTAAGGATAAAGATTCACAAGTAATAACAATTCTATTATAATTAAAATTACCACTGATAAAAGCAAGTATTTTGATTATTGATTATTAGATCAATAAGTGGATATATGATAGGTGGCTACGTAGATGACAGTTGTAGAAGATATGTATGGCCTTTGTCAGAAAAGATGTTTGTTTTCATTGATGGATGCAAAGCATCTATTTATTTCTTAAGTGATTACTTAAGAATACAGATTAAACCATTTTAGATTCCTCTGTTGAGTGGCCTATGTTTAGGTCTGTACTCCATTTTTTTTTATTGGATTATTTGTTCTTTTGATGACCTAAACAGAGAACTCTCAACAGAGGAATTTAAAATGCCTGAAAGACACTTAAGGAAATGTTCAACATCCTTAGTCATTCGAGAAATGCAAATCAAAACAACTCTGAGACTCCATCTTACACCTGTAAGAATGGCCAAGATCAGAAACACTTATGACAACTGATGCTGGAGAGATTGTGGTATAAATGGAAGACTTCTGCATTGCTGGTGGGAATACAATCTGGTACAACCCCTTCGAACTTCAGTGTGGCAACTTATCTGAAAATTAGGAAACAACCTTCCTCAAGATCCAGTAATACCACTTTGGGGTTTATATTCAAAGGATGCTCATTACTGCCACTAAGACATGTACTTAACTATGTTCATAGCAGCATTGTTTGTTATAGCCAGATACTGGAAACAACATGAATGCTCTTTGACTGAAGAATGGATAAGGAAAATGTGGTACATTTACACAAAGGAGTACTACACAGCATCAAAAAATGATATCTTGAATTTTGCAGGAAAATGAATGGAGCTAGAAAACATCATTTTGAGTAAGGTAACCCAGACCCAGAAAGACAAGTAATACATGTATTCACTCATAAGTGGATTTTTTTTCAGCATAAAGCAAATAAAACCAGCCCACAAATCACAATCTCAGGGAACCTAGACAACAATGAGGAACTTAAGAAAGACATGCATAGATCTAAATGCATGGGTAGTAGAAAGATACACGATCTCCTGAGTAAATTTGGAGCATGGGGACCTTGGGAGAGGGTTGAAGGGGAGGTGAGAGGCAAGGAGGGGAGCAAAGAAAAATGTAGAGCTGAATAAAACATTATAAAAGAATACAGATTAATTATATGGGGCAGTATTTGCCTAAATATATATGCACATGTTTGTATCTCTAATTTGTACTGACTAGTTTTTGTCTTGATTTTCATGACTTGTATTATTAGAAAGTCTTTCACTATGCTCACCTGATTAATTCATTATTTTATGAACAGTTCATACCAATAATGATATACTTATATGATGTTTGTATCAGTTGGAAATGAGTTACTATGATACATTTAGAAAATATTGAATTCTATTATTTTAAATAAGGACTTGAGTGGTATGGTGTTTGGGGTCTTTTCTGTTATGATATATAATATTAAGGACAAAGTAATCCACTGTAGGGATAATGCCTTATCAATCCTGTTGCTATTCTGAATCCTGGGATTTGTCTCCATGGACACTGAGCTAAGATAACACTCAGAGTTTCACACTCTAACATTGACACAGAGCTGGAAATTGCAGTAACTTTATTTAAAATGAAATCACCAAAAATAAGCAATGATGTATGTTTTATATAAGAAAATAGCATGTCATTTTCTTTGTATCAGAATTCTCAAAGTAGTTATTAAACTTCCAATGTTTCATAATGCAGAAACACAACTATTATTTTATGTGTAGGTTTATGTGTTAATTTGATACTATGCTATCAAAACAAATAATAAAATTTGGTATGATTATCATAGGATAGATGATATCAGACACCACAGTCTAGAATAAAATACAAACTTATAAAATAAGAAATCCTATTAATTATCCATATTTAAGCATAAGAGAAACAGAATTCTTACATGAAATAAATGTTTGAAAATTTAAAACTTAAAATGGTAATAATATGAACATTTCTTTCCAATTCCATGTAAGTAACAGAAAATAACCTTTCTAAAGTTAGATACTGTAAAAATCTTCAATGAATACTTTTGTGTTTGGGAAAAAACACCACATGTATAAACCTCTCTCTTCTACCATACTAGTCATCTGTGGATCTGAAACATTCCTGAAGACTTGTTTATATGTGACATATGGTTTTAGTCCAATAATGGTAGATTGATATTTGCTTTTGATTATCTTCTGAATTATAATAAAGTAAAAATTAATTTACTAATTAAGTGAAATAATCATTGTTTATTTGCTAAATATGCATATGTTACTATAACAATCATGTTTAACTTCTCATGGTAGTTTTAATAAAGAGTCTTATGCAATACTCAGCATTTAATAAATAAGTAATAACATTTAATTATGAACAACAAAAGAACCACAGAGAAATCTTTGAAAAAAAACACTTTAATGATGACTTTCCTACAGTCCTCCAGAATATGTTTTATAATACCTGCAACTGGAACCAATCCTGTACTTCTTCAACACACAGCTTCATTTCCTCCTTATCACTGTATTTTTCTGGATGATTAGAACAATAAAGGAATCCTGAACACTGGAATGACTATAGATATGGAATAAATGATTCAGTAAAGTCTTCCAAGAATTCAATTCTACCAGTGCTGAATAAGGCTTCTGTTTCTCATCAATAAAATTGTATGCTGCATCAGAAACAGAGAAACACTGCCTCCCAAAGAACAAAATCCATCTTGATAAGACAATGAAAAAAAAAAAAACAAAAGTTTTGAAACTTCTTTACTTTTAAATGTGAGCAAAAAAAATATTGATATTTATGTCATGGATTCAAACAAAACTTGAAACAGAAGTAATCAAATGTGACAATGTAAAGTGAAAATCTGTTGGCTTGCTATTTTCAGCTCTAGTAGCTGAAGAACATATTGGAAATTTTCATGTGGTAGAAGTGGTGGACACATTTAGAGATGACTTTCCAGCTAAATCACCAGAAATCATCTGTTGCTTGGTTTTAAATCTGAATAATAAAGCAAAACATGCTTATGGCATAAGTTTATTTTTTAAACTGTAGCAAATATAATTGGCAATATTTAACAAGAAAATACAGTTTTTAGATGAATGTAAGGATAGGTACTGGCATGACCATCATTAGCCAGGTGTTAAGACATGAGTCTGAAGAATGTGCCACAATAATCCTAGTAAAATTGGTGATGCTGATGTTATTTGCAGATGATTTACATGTGGATATATACAGTCTCTCTGTGAATATCCCCTGAATTTTGAAGCCATGCCATACTACTGCATCTTTTGTTCTATTTCATGGGTGATAATTTTCACAGAAGGACATAAAGTGGATGTTATTTTGCATTATAGTGCTTTTCATCTATTAATATATGTTTTCCTTTATATGTCATTAAGATTAATAATTAATTTTAGGGACTATATATTGAATCCAGTATTAATTTGTGAGTATTTTCATATTAGCTAATGTATTCTCCTTTGCAGCATTCACAGAAATAGAGCATAGTTGCCAATGCAGATCTTCAAGCATCAATAATTATCTGGCCAATTTTTTTTAGTACAGAGATTAAACACTGCCTTAATTAGCATCTTCTTGGTTCAATGTGTTACAGATATTACATTATTTTCCTTGTATCATCAATTAGGTAAGAAAAATTCAAAAAATGACCTCAACAAAACTAGGTAGGAATTAATTAAACAATGGAAAAATGATAATTATAGAATTAATTTAATAAGAGTGATACAATTGAAAAATCACTTTTTGTATCAGCAGCACTTAATAGAAAAATGAGTTGACTTGTAGTTAAGTCTTTTGGTTGAGAGTCAGGAGGTATTTAAGAAGTTGTATTTTCACATCCTCAAACTGTGATTTTGATGTAGAGAAATGTAAATACATTATTTTTAATACCAGAAATGAGAATTAATTAACTATTTTAAGAGAACAACAAAGGTCAAAAAACTGCAATAAATGGCAAACTTTAGTTTTTTAATATGAGATAAAAGTGGAATTCATTGAGACTTATTTTTAAACTCAGATACCCAGTAGTGATGTGCAAACCTAAACTTTAAAGTCTGATCTACTTACAGTGTCTTGGGATGCAGAGAGATTTCACAGGTAAAAAGACATTTCATTTTATGAAAAAAAAAAGAAATTTGGGTATCCTAGACACAGAAATATAAGTATGGTATATATTTACTCATGATTGAATATTAGACTTTAAGTAAATAATAATCAAGCTGCAATTCATAGATCCAGATAGATTAGGTAAAGAAGAGCGGTCTAGGTTATATGCTGGGATCTCCCTGAGAGGGGGAAAATAAAATAGATTTTAGGGGTTCACTGGGGATAGGTGGGAATGGGAGCATGGAAACCAGGTATTGTGGAGATGTTTTGGAGGGAGATAGTGTGGAGAAAGATGGCTGGAACTGGGGGCTATTAAAAGATCATGTGAAAATCTAGTGCATCCAGAACTTTTGGGAATTGATAAAGGTGATCCTAATGGGGACTCCTAGTAATGGAGTTTCAACTAGCCCATCTCTTGGCGCCAGGTGAGACTTCTAGTAGCAGGACTAGGTTACATTCAAATGAGTTCTTGGTCAAGAGGTGGTGTGGGAAGTCCTTATATACTATGTGTGTGTGTGTGTGTGTTTGTGTGTGTGTGTGTGTTGCTTTTATTGCTTAATGAATAAAGAAGCTGTTTCAGTCAATCGCTTAGCAGAATAGAGCTAGGCATGGAAAATTAAACTGAATGCTGGAAGAAAGAAGGCAAAGCCTGGAGAAGCCATGTAGCCCGGCCGAAGACTAACACTGGAACTTTACCTGGTAAGCCAACAACCTTGTGACAATACATAGATTAATGGAGATGGGTTAATTTAAGGTATGAGTTAGCCAGCAATATGCTTAAGCTATTGGTCAAACAGTATTGCAAATCATATGGTTTCTGTGTGATAATTTTGGGGCTGAGCAGCCAGGAACCAACAAGTGGCCTCTTACAAAAAAGGGGGTCCCATTGAAATCCCCAAACAGTCCAGGCTGTATTCTAAGATTAAAGGTTGCCCTCTACAAACAGAGAGCAGGGCCCTATTGCCCATAATAACACCCAAACAACTCACTTAACAATGAGAAGTGTGATGTTGTCCACAATCACAATGTTCTAATCTCTTCGGTGTAAGAAGGTTTTTTGCCGACTACTGAAAAAGAAACATCAACATGAAAGTAGTCAGAAAACATCTTTTATAATCTGCCTTGCCTCGAAAAAAAATATGTTAGGGATGTAGTGAAACAGAACTCATGAGAGTGGCCAACCAAAGTCTGATTTGTCATAGGGCCTCCTCCATGAGAAAGGACTTCATACTCCTCACTGCTTCTGAAATCAAGAACTAGAGATTATATAGTTCAGAGACATAGGGTAAAAGCAAGCACTATTGGTTAAAAAATCAATAAAATATCTCCTAATAATATTCTGGTATGCATACAAGTCAGTGCCTTATCCTGTAGTCATCATAGAGGCTTCTTTTGACACCAGATAAGAGAAGTTTGTAGAGACCCACAGCCAGATATGAGGCAGATAGATTCTAAATTTGGGGTCTCTATAAAATTCTTCCCCTCTGAGTTCTGGCAACCCTATGGAAGAGGAAGCACAAAGATTGTTAGACCCAGCAGTATCAGCTGACACCAGGAGAAAAAGACCCTCTGAATCCACTACACCCAGTGCATATGAGTTTACAGAGGCTGAAGCCACAAGGAGAGGGCCTACAAAAAGCACTTTTAAACATTACCTAAGTAACATACAGATGTTAATATTTGAGTCACAGCTGTCAGCAGCCTAAGCTCTTACTCTTTTCACTAGTATTGTGAGTATCCCTCTCTGTAAGATAATAGTGAATCTCATTCAGGACATCATCTGGATTTTATATCAATTCATTTTGACAGTATAAAAAGGCAAATTCATAAACAATAGAGAGTAGTCTCAAAACTAAGTATAGTCTCTTTACTTTATAAGTTTAGTGTGTTTATTATTGTGGGGGGTGTTTGAGACAGAGAGGGTGGAGAGAAAATGCATTTGTCAAGTGTGGAGGGCAAATTACAACATTCATAAATGTCTTCACTTCTACCTACACATTGAGGTGGAATCTCTGCTGTTTATCTGCCCCACATATAGCAAGCTGATATGTTATCTTCTGGGTGATCCCTTTGTTTTTGTCTCCTATGTCACCATGAAAGTGTTGGATTACAGATGAATGACACTACATGCTGGTCTGCAGGTGGATTTTGAACATGAAACAGTTTGAGAGGGTTAACCTCTTTCCCCACTCTTAGGAGTCCCACAAGAGAACCGAGCTACACAACTGTAACATATATGCAGAGTGCCTAGGTCAGTCTCATGCAGGCTCCCTGGTTGTCCATTCAGTCTCTTTGAGTCCCTAGGAGTCCAGATGAGTTGATTTGGTGAGCTTTCGCAGGATGTCCTTGGCCCCTCAGGCTCCTATCTATTCCTCCTCAGCAGGGTTTCTGTACTGGGACTAATGTTTGACTGTGGGTCTCTTCATCTGTCTCCATCAGTTGCGGGATGATGCCTCTCTGATGACAGTTGGGCCAGGCACCAAGCTGGTCTCAGAATACTACCAGTTCAGGCTACTTATTCGCTGTTGCTAGGAGTCTAAGCTGAGGTCCTCCACATAGACTCCTGGGAGATTGCTCTGTGCTAGGCTCTGGCAAACCCTGAAATGCTCACCTGCCAGCAATCTCCCTCAGCACTCTCCCCTCCTGTACCCTCAATCTGATTATTCATGTTTCTATCCCTACCTGCCTTCAGTTCACTCACAACCTCGTCTAGTTTCCCTTCCATGGAGATCTAGGTGGCACCCAATGAGTGTGCTTAGTTCCTAGTCTCTTTGGGTCTGTGGATTATAGCACAGTTATCATTCATTTTCATCTAATACCCACTAATGAGTGAGTACATATATAGTAGGGCTTTCCAAAGGATGCGAAATGAAAATAATGTATTTTAGTCAAAAGCATGTCACCATATTTTAAACAAACTCCATTTTTATATTTGTGTTTATTTCCAGACATGTACTACAGGAATCCACCAAAGACCAGGAGATATTGGTTAACAACAGTTACTGAGAATCTGGGTTTTGTATGCAGTCCCACAGGGTGGCTCACAACTCCCTATAATTCCAGTTCCAGTGGATCTGAAGTTATGGTACACATGCTTAAAGTCAAACACTCATGGACACAAATAAAAATAAATCTTAAAAATTAATTAATCAAGTCATTTTTAAGCATTTCTTGACCTAGAAGACTTTGAATGAGTATCTTTAGCAATGTGCAAATCAAGACATACTGCCTTATTTGTGATACTGTCACATTTTGTTGATTCACTGGGATAAAATAATAGATGAATTTGAAAAGTCAATATAATAACATTTTAAAAGTGAGGTTCATTATAATTTGATTTACTTTATATGTTTGTATTTTATTTCAATGAAAAGCATCATTTACTTGTCATTTTTCTTTCAAGACAGGCTATTCTGCATAGCCCTGGTTTTCCTGGAACTAACTCTGTAGGCAAGAATGGCCTCAATCTCACAGAGATCCAAAGCCTCTGCCTCACAAGTGCTGAGATCAAAGGTGCGCACCACCACTGGCCTGCAGCATCTACTACCTTTTGATATTAAATATTTAGACATTACTATATAAGTATTGAAATAAATGAAACAAAAGTAGAAATTAAATATCACTTTCTACCATTTTTCTTTTAAATATCCACTCAACATTTTAGGAGTTAGTCCTTCTAACTCCTTTTTACTTCCATTCATATACTCAAGTATCAACTTTATACAAAATAACCACTGAATTCTCTGAGACATCTTGTAGATTTAGACTATGAACAATATTTTGTATTTATTTCTTTGCTGCCTCTTACTCATCACATAAGGTCATGGATGTCATTCATGGCAGCGAAAGAAGATTGTTTAATACATTTCCTGTGGGTAATGGATAGTTTTGGTGCTACATTTATAGAAAAAAATAAACTGTGGAGGGTAAATGTTGCTGTGACTTAGCAAGGAATGTAAACAGCATTAGAATGGAAAATATTAGAAATAATATTAAGGATGAAAAAATATTAGAAATAAATATTAAAGACAAGGAAAGAAAAAGAGAGTTTTATTTGTGCACTTTTTCTGTTCAGATTCACTCAATATACATATAAAACAAGAGTGCTCAATGCCTGTTATTGATGAATTTTCATGTGACTGAGACAGTTTAACATTTAAAAAAGTCAAGGTAGCTGTAACTATCTTTATATGAAGTTTATGACACTAATTCATCTTCACCTTGGTTTGTGAAAATAACCAGAGAAACTAAATTTTCAAACAATATCTTCATCAACATTTCAATTATCCTATTTCAAGTACCCTAATTTGACAGTAATTGAGGTAAAAAAAAAACTTTTCCACATATTGGCTTTAACTTATATTGTAAATGCCAAGTGTTATGAGCATCTCTTATATACTTACAGAGTCTTTTGAGTTCTCAGTATGTTTTAGATACACACAAACACACAAACCTCAACCTCTAAATTTTATCATGGCCTCTGTGTCTTTATTAGTATCACTGAAGAAGCATTTATATTTTCTATGTAGCAATCCATTTTGCTACTCAATAACCACAGTTCTGTTTTATACATTTAAGTCTTCAGAAATTCAATGAAATTCCAATTTCATTACTGTTGAACTTCCAAGTGTTCTAAATAAACACAAACAGAAACATAAACAAAGGCTTGATCAGTTTTTAAAAGAAAAAAAAAACTATTTCAGAGGCCAGCATTCTATAGTATAAGCCATGTTTGTTCAAGTTTAATAAGAAAGCAAACTCATACCAATTGAAGCAGGCGCATGAAAACAGACCACGCCCAGGAGAGAGATTCCTGTGCAGGAAGTAGTTCCTCTGCTTTGTGCCTGCTGGCTGAAAAATGGCAGCCTGGAAACACACTTTTTCACAAAAGAAATGAAAAAAAAATATTATGAATGAAAACTTTGGTGTTTTATAGAGGCAGAAAGAAAACTTACTGGATATACCTTTTGTAATAAATATGATAATGTAGAATTTATTATGCTTAATTATACTGCAATCCAGAATGTCACTTTTTAAAAGGTAAGAAAAGATTATAAGCTACAAATCAATAAGAAATGTAAATATACCTCAAAAGTAATATCACTGTAATTATGTGAACTGTTTAAGTACAAGGATGTTTAAGTTTAGGCAAAGATAAATTAATCATTTAAATATTTTGCTGCATGGTAATGTATAGCTTCACTTCAGTTCCTAGTTTTATATGGATAGTTTGGCAGGTCTTTTCCAACGAACAAAGGCACTGGTGTATGCAAATACAATCTCATGAAAGAATAATTAAAACAAATACTTGACTCAGACTGTTAAGGAGCATTATAGTACCACAGTTTCATAATAGTAAATGTTGGGACAAGCATTATAACAGTTAATTGAACAGAACAGGGGTTTGGAGATATTATTTGCACTCATATATAGATTTATAATTTCTTTGATATCCAGAAATTATTCACAATCATTAAAATTAACCATGGGCTTGATATGTATGCTATTACATAGTGCACATCAACTTCTGATGTTTCATTATGTAGAGAATGGTACTTACATTAAAACAGAATTCTATAAACAACAGGATTTGTTTGAGGTGTGTCAGGACTACAAAATATTTTTGCTTCATTTATCAAAAAATGACAGTAAGGCTTTCTAAGGCTTTTCCTCTTAAATAATTTTTTAAAAATATATGAAAAACTTTAGCATAGTGAATTTGTTCTTATGCTGCTTAATTCTTTCTTTCTTTCTTTATTTATTAAAAATTTCCGCGTCCTCCCCTTCTCCCAATTCCCTCCCACTCCCCCCAATCTCCCTCCCCCTCCCTCTCCAGTCCTAAGAGCAATCAGGGTTTTCTGCCCTGGTCCTCCCCCTTCCATCCAGGTCTAGGAAGGTGAGCATCTAAACACACTAGGCTCAGACAAGGCCAGTCCATGCAGTATGATCAAAACTCAGGGCCATTGTCTTTGGCTTCTCAGTCAGCCCTCATCATCAGCCACATTCAGAGAGTCCAGTTTGAT